>JAOYMR010000018.1:4358949-4370862 GCA_025802075.1 Tenebrosternarchus preto | reverse complement strand
TCTCTCTCTCTCTCTCTCTCTCTCTCTCTCTCTCTCTCTCTCTCTCTCTCGGCTGGACTTCCACCACCCCCCTTTGTCAAGGTGTTACCATCTCCCTGTGCTTATTAAGCAGCTGTACAGAGAAGCTGAAGGGTGCTGTAATTCATCAAACCTGGCAGAAAGACGAAGTCAAAAGCACTTTTATGCACAGTTTAATTCAGAGCTGGTATCTGGATGCAGACGTACTGGTGTTTGAGAGCAAATTAACACAGTGCACCAACGCTTGGAGGAGAAGTGCTCCTCTATATGCAGGGAAAACGTCAGCAAAAAAAAAATAAAAAATTGTTGTTATATGCCTGCTGTGACCAAACAGAGTGCATGCTGGGATTGTGAATGAACAGATACAGCCTTCTTTCATCCAGAGGAAATGGAATACATCTAAACAGATAAAGGCTGCCTCTATATAAACATGGTGTGGATGAGAAACAGAATCAAATAACTCTGGCAAGTTCACAAATGAACCTCTTCAATTTTTGTTTCTACTGGTAGCAAGAAAATGTGAACATAGGCAATTATGCGGCAGACATCTGTTGAAAACAATGCTAATTATTCACCAAACAGCTCGGGAAAGTGCTGAATCCCACACGTACTTCTGAGGTCGATAATGTCCTTAAAACAAATAAAGAGGTGACACCTTCATTTGTTAAAAAAGTTCTTCCTTTGAAGAAGCAGAAATAAGCAAAATCAAATGTGCTCACTAGACAACAATTCACAACAGGAATGAGCCAATTACGGCCAAAACAATGGAAGGTGCTTCGTGAGGACGCCATCTTGAGCTCCGTGACAACAGCAGTAGTGTGAGGAGTCAAAGCAAGCCAGCAATTCATTGTTGTTTAGGGAAAAAAAAGAAATCCATGCAGAATCACGGTGTGGGGCGTTTTTAATTAACTCTCGAAGTGATGAGTGCTAAAAAGAAAAGTTAAACCTTAGAAAATTTTGAACGACTTCCTGAGATCAGCACAATCTGTCAGAAGAAGCTGTATTCACGGCGGCCATTTTGAGTCAACAGTCCCCTGAGGAACCACTACAAAGCTGTTTTGTTTCACTTTGTTTCATTACAGACTCAATCACTGCTGAGCGTGTGGACCCTGCTGTCTAAGAAAGACAACTTTCCTTCTTAGCCGTTATCAATGAATTCATTATCCTCACTTTGTAATGCATTTTACAAAATAAATTTATGCCTACCAGACGGCAGTGAACTCGTTTGCTTATATAATCGGAGCTGTTAGATCTAGTCTGACGTTCATTCAGCTGTTCTGTAACCAAAAACCTGCTCAACAGTACCTGCTCACTTGTGTCGTACGTACACCAGGATTAGTGCACTCTGCTCAATTCTCAGCTGATCCTAAAGAGAGAAGTTCACCACAATCCAGTTTACATGAACCTAATTGCTCTGTTAAAGGCATGTATTAAAGTGCTAGAATGGTTTCATGCACTACTATAAGCTAAAACAATGCCTTTATCTCTGTTTGGTACAAGAACTCATTGCTATTCAGTGGGAAATAACCCTGGGATGAGATATCAACAGCAGAGCTACAAAAAACAAAAAAGCAACACTAACTTGACTGAATCCAGATTAAAGCTAAAGAAACTCTATCAGACATCAGCATCTGTGGAGTCTCATCAGTGAGACGAAGATATAAAGGACGGTGGTGCACAAGATTGACTGAAACAATTTAAAAGGCAACAAACCATGTTAAAAACTCTTAATATTTGTTAGAAACAATGAAAAACAGGGAAAGAATGGATGGCTATATATGGATATACACACACACACACACACCCACACACACACACACACACACACACGAGAGAGAGAAAGAGAATTGTTAATTGTTAAAAATTGTTAATCTGTTAAATCACTTTGCCCACAGTTTTAAGGTACAATACATACCAATAACGCAAAGTGAGAGAGAGAGAGACAGAGAGAGAGAGAGAGAGAGAGAGAGAGAGACAGAAGGGTCAAAGGGGGTGTAGGACTGTCATTCTGCTATGCAGAAACAGGAACAGAGAGCAGATGATAACTCCCAGTGCCAAGGTCCAAACCTTCTGCACACGCCACAGGTAACGAGGGGGAAGGTGTCAGAAGGGTCATGAGGAGAACACGCTTCCTGCCGAGCCATTCCAGTTCCACACAACAGCACGTTCGGACCAGACTCCCTCACCAGCAGCTCGCAGGCTGCTCCCCGAGATCTCGCTCTCGTCTCACAGTCGTGAAGAGAGAAGTGAAGCGTGAGCTGAGGAGCGCAAGTTCACGTTCGGAAAGTAGGAGCAGCTTCGTCTTTTTCAATCATCCAGTTTATTCCGCTGGCTGATTAGCTTGAGCTAATTGGCAAACTAAGTTGTCTGGAACAAAGTCCTGAGGACTTTGGAACAAAGTTCTGACTTTTTGAAGCTGAACTATCTGCCTCTGAAAATGAGCCATCTACAAATGAAAAGGGGGGGGGGGGCTGTTAAATGGCAACAGAATGTAATTCTGATCTCTCAGAGGTAGATTGTCTCAAAGTTAGGGGGAGAGAAATAGAGAGAGAGAGGTAAGAAAGCGTATGTAACCGTCATTGTTCACAGTCATCTCCATACATTATGCTATACTTTTAATGCAGCAGGGGGACATGGTACATCGCACAAAGTTTCTATGCCAGATTTTAATTATGCCAGTGTATATCCAGTGCTGTATCAAGCTACCGCTAATAACCAGCCTGTCAGAGCCTAGCATGCTCAAAACACTCATTATAGAAGTGCAAACTTATAAACACCAGGCTTGTTGCTCTTACATGAGCCAGCATTCCTCACGTAAAAGACAGACAGCCTTCACCACTGCACAGCTGTGGTTACGCTGCTCACCGAGACCATCCTGACGACTCAACTCAAACCTCACTGCCCTTGATGAAGATGCCCTGAACACATCGTGGTTCTGCTAGGATAGTTTTGAGGAAGGTCAGGTTGAGGTTAGGAGTAGGTTTCGGGATAAGTTTAAGTTTGAGATCAGGAGAAGATTTATAGATAAATTTTTAGCTAGCAGTTGAAAGAGCCAAAAAGTGGGTTCTGACAAGCAAAGGGTGAACACCGCTGGGACCCACTTTCTAAAATAACTGACTCGATGCCAACTGCAAGATTTTAAGACAGCCTTTTTCATGAAAGGAGATTTTTTTTACCTCATCTACAGAGACACATTCTACCACCACACTTTTCAAAAGTTTTTTTTTTTTTTAATCAGTAGCGGAAAAGAAAAAGAGAGTGAAAAAAATGTGTGGCAGAAGATGGTCGTCCCATCAGGATCAAACGCACAAAACGCACAGCGGAAAAACGACAGCAAAATGGTGGCGATTTCTCCCTGCCAACTGGGCAATTTGAGAACAATCAAACGGAATTGCTTGGGCCCTTCCCTCCTCTCCACCCTGGACGATGGCGCCATTGTTCACGCCGGCGGCTCGAGCAGGCCAGATCGAGACACCCCGCGGGACTGGGGAACCGTGCGCAAGAGCGAGAGCTGCAAGAACGAGCCAAATTACCCTGCTCCTTCTGACGCGTCGGAGATGGAGGAGGGCAGTGAAAAAGGCGTGGGAGAGTGTGCTAACACAGCTGAGGGTGCTGACGAGATGCCCCATGGCTGGAGTACTGATTACAATTTACAAAGCACTAATTACTGTGTTGTGAAAATGTTGCAGTTTTTCACACTACACTTGCAGCAGGTCGTTTGTGGATTTTTTTTTTTTTTTTAACCCATCAAAGCAATGTTTTTCTTCATGAAAATGGCGCCACCGTCATCCCTAAAATAGTGACGGAACTATTTCTGCATTTTGTTTGTTTGTTTGTTGGGGGTGCTCTTACCCCCAACAGGTGGTGGTGGAGACCAAAAAGAAAACAGGCCTCAGATCAGCCTCAGGTCACCTAGGGCCCACAGCCTTGTTCTGATCGACCAATGTTGAATTACCCCTTCTGCTCTCCTAGCTACCATGTGATGACCCTAGGGAAATAATCCTCAGAGAGACTGAGTGAGTGCCTCTCTCTCTCTCGCTCTCTCTCCCTCTCTCTCTCTCTCTCTCACACACACACACACACACACACACACACACACACACACTCTTTCTCTCTCTCTCTCTCAGACTATCAGTCTCGGTCTGGAGCAGGTGTCGGTCCACTCTAACACCCGTAACCTATTACACCTACTAGTGGTCTGGAGAGGTAGAGAATGGGTGGGAGTGGGTGGTGCTCAGGGAGCGCGAGCCCCTCTAACACTCCATCAAAGGAGAGTGTAGGTCACCCTAGGAGGCTGATGATACGTCTTTGATTTTAATGTTGGACTTGATTATAAAGAGCAAACATGAAGGGCCTCAGGCAAGAACAAATCATGTGAGGACATGCATACTCGTCTCTTTCTCTCTCCCTCTCTCTCCCCCTTTCTCTCTCCATCTCTTACTCTCACTCTCTCTGTCCATCTCTTACTCTCACTCTCTCTGTCCATCTCTTACTCTCACTCTCTCTGTCCATCTCTTTCTCCCTTTCTCTCTCCGTCTCTTACCATCTCCCTCTCTTGTTCTCTCTTAATAACTCTCTCTCTCTTTCTCTCTAATGTTGTATATTGACCATGAAAGAGGAGAGATGAACGTGGTCATCTTTATTATACTGGCGCACAGAGGTTGTAAAGTAACTCTCACAAAACTTCTTCTCCTTCTAAAAAAAGGGTTTAGGAGTGGGTAAATAAAGTGTGAAGAACACTCCTGCCTGCTCCTCCATGCTCCTCCATGCTCCTGCCTGCTGCCTGCTCCTGCTAGTAGGGGAGGTTTTCCAGGGACAGCATTGACTCACAGTGGCCAGTGCATTTCATCCTCCATTAAAGTGAACAGCAATGCTGTCACACCAGCACATCACATATTTCTACTCAAAGGACATTAGATTTTACTGGGTCCATAAATAATAATGAGTTTGCAGTAAATCTCCTGATCTGTGGCACTCTGATCAGTAGCTCCAAGCTTAACTGACTTTACTGGACAATGAACTGATCCTGGATTGGAAACCGTGGTACGTTTCAGGGTCGCAGTTTTAAGGCATGATATAATTTTTTTGCCGTCACACCGTAACACACATCACTGAGTAAGTTCAACATTAACACCTATTAATTGTAATCAAGTGGTTTCCACTGCAACCCAAATCTCAACGCAATTTTGCAATAAGGAAATAATTAAATGCAAGTGACTCTAGAAGATGTCCATTTTGGAACCAGAAGAGAAGATCTATGCACAAAATTCAGTTAGTTTGAAAGTGAGGGAGAAACACACACACACACACACACACACATATTCTGTCAACCCTAGTTCTGTCTATGTGGGATCTAACCCCTGAGAGCAATCTATGGCTACACCTAAGGCCTGAACTTTAAAAAAGTCCTCAAAATCCTCTTGGGGGACCATGAAACTGTCCTGACATTGACAAAATGTTCATATATTCCTGTCATGAGGACATTAAGTCCCTACAAAATGCTAAAAACATGCCCACACATACACCCACACACACACCCACACAGATTTCTCCAACCCCTTCATCCCCTAAGGCTTAGAACACACCCATCACCGAGTGTTTGAGTTGGCACATGCTTAAACTACACCAGCCCAGTTCCACGATGCCACTGCGGCCTTGACAGTCCAGCATCTTGCCTGAGATCCAGAACCACGTCGCTGTGAGCTGGCTGACAAAAAAAAGTGTCTGCCGTGTCACAAAATAATCGCTCCTTCACAGACACGTGGCGAAGACAGAAGTTCCACCCTCACAGTGTCTCACACATTTCCTGCTCCACATCTGTGGATTGCGCCTCTGACTGGGAAGACCGAGATGGGAACAAAGGACCCGTGGTCTCCCCAGAAGGCCCATGCCCTGCCCAACCTCCACCACAACCCCACCCTTCCACAACTGGGGGCCAGGATCAGAAAGACATCCATCTTGGAAAATCCAGGAATTCTGTGGAACTGTACAACAGAACCCAGGAATTAATACATTTCCCACAGTCTAAAAACTGTTCCTAAAATATCCAGACATTAACTGTCAGTTTTAAAATACAGGTCAGTCATAAAAGAGAACACAAATCAATAATCTGCATTTCCTCCTAACATGTTTGGAGTGGTTGTGGAAGAGTTAAGAATCCACACCCTCAAGTTGACCCGCTTTCCCCCGGGCGAAAGAAAACACGTCCCCAGACATGGAAACGAACGCACCAGTAGACCTTCATACCGGTAGTCTCTCACTCTTACGGTCTTGCCATAAAAAAAAAAAAAAACAACATTTGAGCTCAGCCAATGCAAGAGTGTAGCTGGAAGATCGGAGAAGAAAACCTCAACGTGTTGGTTTCTTTGCAGATCACAACTCTACCCATGCCAGGAAGAACCTGATGATGATCCATCTACATCAGCAGCTCTGGAAGCCTCGTGGCAGCAGGAACACACAACCTAGACACCAACAGATCCCCACCCATCCTCCCAGCGCCGTTCTCACCCTCACCCCAATTGTTTACATCCAGATTGCAATTAAACGGCCCGTTAAGGCGAGCGAGCTAAAATCGCCATTACCTTGAAGCGCTCGTCTGTGATGGGCGTTTAGTTTTGTCTGAGAATGCTAATAGTGTGAGCGGTGGGAGTGCTCAGGCACCATGATGATCGTTTAGTTTGGTCTAGTGGCGCCAACATCCCAAGCAGGTGAATGCTCACACACCTTCATGATCGTTTAGTCAGGCCTAATGGAGTTGTGCCGAGTTCTGATCTTGCCTCTTCTTCCTGATGGCCCAATCAGCGATGTAGTGGTCATTATTGACATATCACAGTTACTGAGATGCAGTATACAGCTTTTTCAAAGGAAGCTTCAGTTAACGATACATTTCTTGTACATAAATTTTCATGTTTTGGGGGAAAAACATGCTACAGTATCCATAGAAATATGCTGCTTGTTGTGTGTAATAATGTAAAACATTGTCTTTTAATAGCAAACATGTAATCACTGTCAGTTTCATGCCAGTATGCTTTTATCCTCAAGCCAATCACCTGGTCATGCTCTAAATGCACCCTGACAAGCTGACAGTTATTCTTTAAATGCATTTCTTTTAAAGGGTGATAAATAATGGAAGTTCTGTGTGTTGAGAGGTGAGAAAATGTTTTGCACTAAAAAGCTGTGATGAAGCCTCCATTTCTCACAGATAACCTGCAAGCCTGAAGAAGTGTGACAGCGCGATATATAACACGTGAAACGAATCAAATCACTGTCACATGAGCTCCTTTACACGAGAAATAGTAGCTATGTGCACGTGTGTGTGTGTGTGTGTGTGTGTGTGTGTATGAACCTCTGGGGACCATAAATTGAAGAAATACAGCCACTGTAATCAGGTTTTGGGCAGTCGGCATTTTGAGAGAGAGAGAGAGAGATATGGAGAGAGATGGAGAGTGAGAGAGAGATGGAGAGTGAGAGAGAGATGGAGAGTGAGAGAGATGGAGAGAGATGGAGAGTGAGAGAGTGAGAGTGAGAGGGAGATGGAGAGTGAGAGCGGGACAGAGTGAAGGAGAGAGATGGAGAGTGAGAGAGAGATGGAGAGTGAGACAGAGTGAAGGAGAGAGGGAGGAAAAGGCCAGTTATGGAGAAAAGGTTTGGTTGGGGTCATTTTGTTCTATGCTGCAGCTACCAGAGACGTCTGATGACGGAGCAGAGCTGCATTCTGCACTCCGTAGTGTGTCCAAACTCCTTTCCCAATACAGAGTGTGTGTGTGTGTGTGTGTGTGTGTGTGTGTGTGTGTGTGTGTGTGAGGGTGTGGCTTCTACTCCAAAGGGTAATGAGCACCACTGTCTAAGCTCTCAGTGTGAATTAAATCCCTGTGAAGTACAGAAGACGTCACACTATTGACATTTCAGCCCCAGGTTGGACTATCATCATGCAGTCACAAAGTGGTTCTCGTCCAATTATAATCACTCAGATCAGATAACGAGCTTCCTATTCTCATTACCAAATATGAATAATGTGAACGCATTCGCATGGTAGAGCCTAATTAAAGCTCATATCGGAAGTAAGGCATGACCAGAAAACTTCATTATGTATCCACGCCAAATGAAAACAAGCTAACGACATTTTTTAACAAACCAAACTCGCAATTAGTTAAATCATGTTAAATGAGAAATGATTTGTCCAGGCTCTGAGCTTTGTGCCATTAACTCCCCAGAAAAACTTCAAACACACATTCTGTATAGTGAGAGGGTACAAACTCAAAGCCTAAACACATGATCAGCTTTTAAATCCTTCACAAGATCAAGGTGTTCATTTGAAAGGGAAATCACTGTACTATAGCCCATTTCTCACTGTAGAGCCAAGATGGCTGTGTCGGTTGCTAAGGCCGTGTCGGTTGCTAAGGCCATGTCAGGACCTTGAGCACCATTGCCGACTCACCATTTGTTTTTCCCACATTCAGGGTCAGCGACAGGTTCCCATCATAATCAGGTAACAGTTTGCCATGTCTGTTTAACAAGATGGAAAATTTGCACTTGTTTGGACTGTTCTGATTTTTAATTTTCTGGAGTGTAAAACAGTAGTACAATAAAAATTCAAATGCAGAGTGACTAGAGAGAAGCATAACAAATATTACCTGAATGTTATCAGATGGATGGATGGATGGATGGATGGATGGCCTAACTCTCCAATCCACCACCTCTCCTCTCGTCAGACCATCTCCACTCCCCCCAATCCCTCCATCTACTGGCATCCCCCCCCATAGAAAACACCCACAGGGACTCACGCCTGAATGTCTATTGACTATTTGTGGTGGGATAGATTTAATCACCCTTATCTCTGTGAGAGACCAAAGATATGCACAGCAATGGAGATGGATGAGAACAAGACTTCACAGGCCAGAGTTTAGCCTACAACAATATCAGTGCTCTTTACAGAACAGTCAACGGCTTTTAATTAATTATAAACTGAATAGATATGAATTCCCTGAAAAATTACTTTGAAGAAGAAAAAGATACCGATTGTTCATGTGTAAAAAACATTCAAATAGAACTATTAAGACATTTGGCTTCTTAAAAAAGGCTTAAAATTAAAAGATGTCCTAGATTCTTCAGTTTATTTCTTGATAATAACGCTAGAAATATTTCTAAAGGTATTGCTCCATCTTTCATTAAAAAAAATACAAAAGAAGTAAAATTGTACTGATGTTTTCTCCATTCTTGTTCTGCCTACACACTACAACTGCTACCAGCTGAAGCCTATTTTTGACATAAAATATTTTAAAATGCGCCTGCTTTTTTTGTAGGTGATTAATGGAGGACTAAGTGGCTCTGTGTCGACCAGCGTGCCTGACCTGATCCATGCTACTGATCCATGCTACATGCTAACCCATACTACTGAACTCCTGCTGGACAGTTTAGGATGTGCCCCAAGACCAATACCCCCACCCCAGAATGCTAAAAAAAATGTTTAAAACATCTCTAATAAATACATAAATAAATAAAAAGAACGAAAAAAAACTTTATTTACTTCCTTTCCTTGGGTTGAGCTGTTTTTATTGCATTCCTGATTACTCCATTTAATGGTGTTGTCTATAATTTTAATTTGTTTAATATTTCATTTGTTAGTTCCTCGTGTTTCCCTAAATAAGGTAATAATATTGTTGTTTTCTCTTTTTTTAATCCATTTTAGCCTCTTTTTATTTGACTGCACTTTGAGCTATAGTTCCTGTACAACAAGGACCAGCTAATTAAAGTTTATTAATACGACCGGTAAATAACCTGAACAGCAGCCGTGTAATTAAAGCTTTGGTGACACTGAACCAAAAATGTATGTTAGCAATTCCAAATACTACCAGACCTGAACAGAATTATTTATATCTGCCCAGCACTAGATGTCAGATTGAATCTACCGTCAGACTCATCACTTTGGGCCATTTCTACAGATGGACGTGGAGATGTTCGTTATCACAGGCCTGGCCCTCTCCTCCATCTGCAGGGTTCAGGTGGGGATGTCTGGGCCCATTTTTCTGCCTCTCTGCTCCTCAAGCTGCTGGGGCTTGTGAGGGTGTCCCATCCCAGGACAGAGGACTGTCCCTGCCTGGAGAAGGAGGACACGTTCTCCTTCTCCATGGAAGCTTCTCTCTCGAGGCTTAGGGACAAATACAAATCTGAGACTGGAAACCCGTCCCTGGATTGTTTGTGGCGTATTGTTAGGGCCCAGTAACCAAGCACTTCTCTCAGCTTTGAGGCACAATGTCTTGGTAAAACTGGCAAGGACTTTGCAGAATTGTTTTCAAATCCTGAAGTCAACTTTGATTTTAATTTCAAGTGTTCACAGCAAAGCCTTTCTGCTGAGCTGGCAGTTCTTGGCATGTCCTCTGGAGCATCTGGGCCGAGTTGTTGATGTGCAGATTTGCGGCTGGATGCAGCTAGCTGGTGTCTCCCCGTCCAGACTCCATATCAGAACCCTGTGAGTCTGTCACCTCACTAATAAAGTGCAATACTCTGTTCTTTCACCATTAGTGAAAGGAAGCTTTTAGTGCAACAGAACTTTCCTCTCTCATCTCTCTCTCCTTCCATCTCTCTCTCCTTCCATCTCTCTCTCCTTCCATCTCTCTCTCCCTCCATCTCTCTCTCCCTCCATCTCTCTCTCCCTTTTAAAGGGAGAATCTGACTGCTAATGGCACCGTTAATCAAGGCCACAGCCGCTCGACGAGATAAAGACCAAGACCCGCTGGCCTGATTAAAGGTGCGGACGTCCAGACGCTTGCGGCTGCCTGCAACTCCTCAGCCAAACCGAGTTTGATTCCCTGCAATCCAGATCAAATTCAATTTGAGCTTTTCTTATTTGCCCAAAAGCCATGCTAAGTTTTGGTTTTGCCCCTCCCGTTTTGACTCTGTGCCGGGTGCAAGATTAAGGCCAGAACCTTCAAGTTGCAGACTGCACACTGGCGTCCATGTGTGAAGGCCGTATCTGAGAGCCTGCCTGAGCGAGCAGTGTAGCACAATGCTAATTAAAAGCGACAGGCTTTTTAGAGCCCTTAATTAACTCTGATCATTATCCAAACATGACAGACATTAAATTTGTCACAGACCGCCACTGCTGACAACCTGTGCTCCAGCTTGCTTTGCATGGGGGAGTGCGTTTCCAATCCTGAAACGTCAGGATGGATAAATCAGATATCCTTAACATGCCATCAAGCGGACAGCGACACAGAGCCCAACGTGCTGGTTATTGCTTCCATGTAGCTGTGACATATGAAATATAAATAATGAGTCATGAAGGCGTTTCAAAAGAGATATGAAAAGAGGAGATGCTAATGTCTGCATAATAGTACAAACATACTGAACACAACTCAATAGGCATAATGTCATTGTTATGGCTGTAGAAGTTACTGTATGGGCAACGCTTAAGGGCTAAAATGCATTATGAAAAATGACTAAATGACTACCGAGAGTTATCCACAGGCCAAGGTTTCTATTTTGAGATGAAACAGAATCTAAATGAGTTAATGGTGAAGACCTACAATAAACTGAGCTACAAGATAGCAGAGGCATGGGGTTTTACGACCGTGGTCTTTACAGCCCGTGGATGAGGTCTGAAGAGTCCCAAATAAAATTCATTTTAATAATAAAAAACTTTCATAAACCAAAAATAGCAAAAAGCCTTTAGGACAAACTGGTTTGGAATATTTGCAGCCTAATGAACTACCCTTAGAGTTTAAAGTCCAGAAAGTAATAGTTATTTTTAATTACCTGATCACTAGTTCACGCTCATTAAATTCTCTTTTAGAAATAATGGATTTTATATTATTAGTATTATTAGTATCCCTATAATATTAGTGGCCTCTCATCCAAAATGACTAAGACTAGTGATCCACAGCTGAAAGAACCACA
>JAOYMR010000018.1:4307843-4342383 GCA_025802075.1 Tenebrosternarchus preto | reverse complement strand
ATCGTCAACACTTTTCCCTTCTGCTGCTAGAGTCTTTTTTAAAGTTCAGTCTGTTCTGAGTTTTTGTGAGAGAGAGAGAGAGAGAGAGAGAGAGAGAGAGAGAGAGTGCGAGAGAGAGAGTGCGAGAGAGAGAGTGCGAGAGAGAGAAAGAGAGGGAGAGAAAGAGAGGGAGAGAAAGAGAGGGAGAGAAAGAGGGAGAGAGAGAGAGAAAGAAGGGGAGACAAAGACAGATAGGGAAAGAGGAGAGAAAGAAGAAGAGACTACACAGAGGGGTAAATGCAGGTCCATGCACTATGAGCACAAAGCCCCGCCTCTCCCCGTCATCCTGCCATACCATTCGCCGCCGCCTCCACTGCCGCCACCCAGCAGGCGAGGCGAACCCGGAGACTCGCAGCTGTTCAGGATCGGTGTCCTGATAGTGCGACGGAGCTGAAGGAGGGAGTAATTAAAACCGAGCCGCAGGGCTCGGAGAGGACGCCGGCAGGTGCGCAGATGACTCCGACACACAGGTGGAAGGTACACACTCATCCATATGGAGAGCTTTCTAAAGCATCACGTGATGCACATCGCACCTTTATGAATTTTGGATGCAAAAAATAAAAATAAAAAATGGTGCACAACATACTGTGCATTTATGATGTAGTTTACTATATATATATATATATATACACACACACACACACACACACACACACACACACACACACACACACACTGTATATTCCAATGTGTGGAGGGCTGAAGATACGCTCTGAAGGGCTACAATATTCCCTTAGTTTTTTTTTGTTTGTTTTTTTTTCCACCAGTTCTTTAATTTTGCGTTTGCTAAAACAAACACATTTTGGACTTTACATTTGAATTTTTTTTTTTTTTGTATTTGCACTTAAAAATGTCTTGTGTGCAGGTTCCTTTTAAATGCTGATATTATTATGTGCAGTATATACATACTGAGCTGGATGCTACAACACAGAAAGAAAGAAATGAAGCACCTGGACTTTGGTGGGAAGAGCAGAGAGAACCGGGACTCTGTCCCGAACATAGCAGAGAGAACCGGAACTCTGTCCCGAACATAGCAGAGAGAACCGGAACTCTGTCCCGAACATAGCAGAGAGAACCGGGACTCTGTCCCGAACATAGCAGAGAGAACCGGGACTCTGTCCCGAACATAGCATGGAGAACCGGGACCCTGTGCTTTCTTGGGGCGGTTGACACGGAAACGCTCACGCAGACAGTCGACATAAACAGACAGAAAATAAGAGGTGGAATGTCTGGAACCGACAGAAAAGCCTGTTATGAATTCAGCTGCTATAAGACTGTGGCTTGATAAAACACAATTATGTGTGGGGTGAAGGTCAAAAGAGATAGAGAAGAAAAGGGAAGGAGTGTAGAGACCAGCCACTGACCTCATGTACGAGCGGCTGTTTAAATAACCGACTCAATAGGAACATCCAAAAGACTTTGCAGGAGTGTTTTGAATAGCTTCATCTGAATATCAATTGCTGTTTTAGCCTTGGCTTTATCCAAAGGAAATACTGGGTCATTCTAACTTTTATTAAGCTTTTCCCAGAATGCATCATTTTAACCCAAGAGTGCAGGTATACATTTGAGAAATATCCAGGAGAATTTTCTAAAGACAAATTTGTAATGTTGTAGCTTTTTGTAAATAGACCCAAAATCTCTGAATGTTGATGCTCTTTTTTTATATACAAAAGCATCTGTCCGTTTATCCATTTCTTAATGAGCACTAATACACCCTACATCCAAACAGCACCAGATATTATTCAGTTACTGCGAACTAAGCTACAATACCAGCCATGTTTGGTTACTTTGGTTTGATAGAAGGCAACGCCCATCAAAGTGTTCAGAAAATAATTGGCCATGCAGAGCAAGTCGTCCTCATGCTGATTAAGATGCAAAGTTTGCCAGGTTCCAGGAACAACCTCAGAACCCCGGTGAGCAATGATGAGTTTCAGCCGTTTCACAGCGAACCGGATTAATATTTAATGATGGAAGTGACACCATCTTTGATTTGCTCATTTCGAGCAGACCTGTTCAGTCTGAACATGGTCATTATTCAACCAAGAAATCAATTTAAACTTGGCAGAACTTTGCAACTGATGTACATATAACGACAGGTTCTCATGGCTGAACGTGTGGATCGGACGTTCTCGTTCTCACGAGCTCCATCGCCATTGGCTTGTTAGGGGTGGTAAACCGGCGAGCGCTGGTAAGCGACGTCCAAGACAACAACAGGTTGAGACAAACGCGCTGACCTCTCCTGCACGAGCCTCTTGAGGTGCAAACGTCCTTTAACCCCGCCGTGTTAACGTACGGCGAGGGAAACGGAGCCGACAGCAGTGTCATTCTAATGAGCATCTCTGAGAAGCTGGAACCATGGGAGGTGACAACGAAGAGTTCAGCCTCCGAGAGAGAAGTGTTACCTGACTAATGAGGACACTGTAGGCATGGCAAGGTGGGGGTGTCAGTGGAGGGAGGGAAAGAGAGAGAAAGAGAGAGAGAGAGGAGAAGGAAGAGTAGATGCGTCTCGTGGGTTGTTTTGTCTTACATGTGGGCTCTTGCTCCTGGTAACGTGGAACCATCAGAAAGGAATGGACCATTTTTCCTTTCACCTAGACAGTTAAGTCAGGTCAAGGTACATTACAAAGAAGAATATTCTAACAATGTCCAGCAAGCCCAACAAGAAATGTTACCTTCTTCAGTCCCAAGATGGAAAACCATGCAACATCTAAATTATACATGCACAATTAATTAAGGCTGAAAATGGCCTGGCATTGAACTAACGGCTGAAGTTATTGACCTCCATACTCCAGCAGTGCAGTAGCAGGTACTCTAGGGGTTAAGTGGTGAAAAGCATCACTGATGTTCTTCTCAACACATCCTGACAGCAGCCTTTAAGAGTCACTAGCCAGGAGAGAGGAAGTGCAGCTCAAATCAATTTATCCTAAAGTGGCTGCTGCCTCTACCCCCTTCCCCCACACACATTCTCTCTCTCTCTCTCTCTCTCTCTCTCTCTCTCTCTCTCTCCCTCTCTCTCTCTCTCTCTCTCTCTCTCCCTCTCTCTCTCTCTCTCTCTCTCTCTCTCTCTCTCTCTCTCTCTCTCTCCCTCTCTCTCTCTCTCTCTCTCTCTCTCCCTCCCTCTCCCTCTCTCTCCTCCCCATTTTCCCCCTCTCTCCCCCTCTCACACTCTTTCTCTCTCTCTCTTTCTCCCCAAGGGGCCTTGCCCGGCTCTTCGGAAAAGGTGATGCTTTACACGCCAATGTGCAATCAGCGGAATACCCCCCCCACACACACACAAACCCCAAGATTTATTCCTACCCGGCACAGGGCCCTTGGCACAGAGCGAAGCCTACGCCTCGGTGTCTGGCCGCCTCCGCACGCTAGAGTTAAAGGCGCCATGCATCAGATTCAGAACAGTCATTAGGGTGATAGCAGGTGTTGGCGTGTGTTGGAACGGACCTGCGGGGGACCTTCCGGTGAAATGAAGACAACAGCACGCGCACACACACACACACACACACACACACACACACACACACACACACGCACACGTATTGAAAACGCACCGACACCTGTTGAATAACATATCACCAGGTTCATGATGTCCAATTACTTCAGGTGGGTGAAATCCAGCTTTGAGAAGACAGGACCCAACATTTTTAATGGTCTACAGATAAAAAGACCAAAATGTGCGTCTACCTTGACAAGAAAACGCAGAGTGACAACAGTGTGTCTGACTACAGAAGGGCCCGTTTACCCCAAATTGCACTGGGCTGTTCAGACTAACACCAACTGCCAGAGGCAACTCACCTGAGGCTGGGCTGACAGCATGTGAACGGCAGGGACCAGGGGGACATGATTTCTACTCCTTAAAAACATAACAGGTGTCTGATTGCACCTGCCACACCCCCACACAGCTATACATACCTGTACAATTTATGTACCTGCTGCAGGGGTGGACACTAGTCTGAAGGAGTTACACTAGTCTGAAGGAGTTACACTAGTCTGAAGGAGTTACACTAGTCTGAAGGAGAACAGGGGGGAAAAAAAAAAAAAACAGGCAAGTGGCACTGTAGAATCAACACACAATTTGCATTCTGCATTTTGACATGCACACACAGAAATAAATCCCCAGAATACATTAGGCAAATGAGTTCCAAACGGCTCAACAGGAACCCTGACCCCAAGCTGTGGGCAGTAGGGAGTCATTTCCCATTCCGTCCACATGACTTCAATTGGCTAAAAAGGTCCCCCACTCGGCAGTCAGTGAAGAACAACAAGAAGCTCTCTGTGCCCCACACAAGGCTGCTAAGCTGTTCCAGATACTGCCCCGTCGCAGTGACACACACGCTAAACCCTCCAGCATGTTCTAGAAGTCAGAGTCATGGATCATGGCAGTGCGCATGGCTCCGTTTCTGGGTTTGTTCTGTCCAAACCTGACACATCTCATAAAGAGCTTCATATTTACCAAATAACTTGAATCAGAGATTATTACCGCAGGGCAAACAAAAATATCAAGTGCATGGGGACTGAGAATCACTGAGCCAAGCACTTCTCCAGTGCCACTCTGGTTTCCTTCTGGAGCTCTGTGGTCCAGGCTTGCTTCCTCACAAACACCACCGGCCCCATTACTTTCCCCTGTGACGCTTCTGGGTTATGCAGCATGAATATTACTGCAGCTTCCCTATTATCTACTGTCCCTCCCCTAAAAACATCTTCCTTACCCCAGATGAGCTTCCACACATTAATCAGAGATTGGAGTGGCCTAGTCTAAAACGCTGCAGCCGAAAATTTCCCTACAGAAGTAGGAGTAGCTGTGTAAAAACACAAGGCTGCAGGTTTTGAGGTCAGGCACCCACTTTACACTGAGAACAAAGAGAGAATTAAAGATTGCACGTGCCAGCACTAGAAATCGAGTATCCATAGGCATGGCAAACAAAATTATTGATTATTTCACATTCTGAAGAGTGTAGCACAAACATCAATATCCCTTTCACTGACTGTTCTGCAAAATATTCCACCAAAATTCACAGACTCATTAACAGGATTCAGGAAAATAACACTGAAACAAGCAGTCCAGACAGATGCCTTGTGAAGGGCTCTAAACAAATCTCTTGGCAACACACAACACATTTTTATATTTTCCTGCAGGACCTTCGCTATAGCACCATTTATCATCAAACTACATGAAATCAGGTCCTTACAAAGTCTGAAGCAGCATTTGTAGATGTCCTGTTTTCAGTCTAAGCTGAGGTCTGTTCTGTCGTTCTTTGATGATGGAAACGGTTATGATCTAGACCAATTAACCTGATCCCAAAACAGTGCAAACAAGAAGCGTTTCAACACCAGCACAGAAGAGTAAACTATTCTCAGACATAACCCACACCCACAGAGACTAGCACACATCAGTTCATTTCAGCAGTAAGAGCTATTTTTAAAGTTTCAACATGGCTCAAGCTATAAATTGATTCCATAATGGATGGTAGAACCCATAATTACTTTGGAAAGTTTTGCATACACCATTACAAATGCCAGTCTTTCCTTTATTCTCTTTATTTCCTTTAAATTTATTCTCTTCTCTTTTCATAGCAAAACCAAAAAATAAAGCTCACTGCTCTGTTACTGGGACAACACATCCCAGCACAATAGAGGCTCTGCTGTGAAAAGAGTCTGGGCGAATAATGGAAGGCTGGAGTCTTACTGAAAAGAAGGAAGAGGAACAGAGCAACTGTAATACACCCAGGAGTGGGGGGGCAATTCACCAGCAAATATACACAGCATGATATGAACGCAAAATTTAAATTGCTCGTATAAAGCTAGCCATGGCACTGAAGTGCTCATTTAATTGTGGATTTTTTTTTTCCCCCAGACAAAACCTTCTTTTGCCTGATAATCTAATTAAAGAAGAATTACATGCATATTCATTGTGATCAGCAGCAGAGAGATCCTTTATTCATGCTGTATATTAGTGCACCCACACGGGCTTTCATTCTCTGCAACAGTGCAGAGCACGCGAACAAACTCGAGTCAGAGTGCCCCGACACGAGTCAGAGTGCACGAGTCAGAGTGCGCTGAACACTCAATCAGCAGCAGAGATTTTCTTCAACCAGGAACTCGGCGACATCCACCAACAACACATACACCTTAAACAGTATGCTCAGAGCGAAAGATATGACGATGCTTTAAGTGGATGCCAGTACAGAGAGAGAGGAAGGGAAGGAGGGAGGGAGGGAGAGGGAGGGAGGAGGAGAGAGAGGGGGGCGAGACACAGAAAAGGCGAGACAGGCAGAGAGACAACAGGAAAAGCAAACACATGCAAAAACACAGACCTGTTGCAGAAAAGCTCTGAAGGACACAGACGAAGACATGCTGGCTGAAATGAGAGCACTCACACACACGCACACACACACAGACGCAGACACGCACGCGCACACACACAGAGACAGACAGCTGCACGCACACACACACGCACACACACGCACACGCACGCACACGCGCACGCACGCACACGCGCACGCACGCACGCACACGCGCACGCACACATGCCTGACTCGTTAAAAGTACAGCAGGTTCTTACTTTTCAGAATGCTCCGTCCTTGCAGCGTATTCCGTGAGAGGAACACGGTGTAGAAGCTCTGGGAGAATCCAGGATGGCACGGGTCCACAGTCGGAATTCCACGGCTCGCCTGGGAACACAGGCATTACTGGCTAAGAAGACGTGCTGACCAGACAGCTAACGGTTAAGAAAACGAACCAAGGAGCACAGTGCGCGTGACACTCTAGCCAGGGCTCTGGGAGCCTGAGCAAAGCGCCTGAGACACGTAGGCCGCCGGAGCACACGCAGGCTGCGTACTCCCAAAATGCCGAGTGTTTATGCAGATGAGAACAGACAACTGAATTTTAGAAGAAAAACGACAACAAACCAACAAGAACACACTGCAGAACGATGTATTTCAGTGATGTGCAGCTAGTATCAGTGATGTTGAACAATTCCTTGCTTTGGGATAATTACCAGATGGCTTCAAGGTGTCAATTAAGCTAAACAGCCAAATGGAACTCTGGGTGAAAAGAAAGTGGGGCCCACCTACATGAGAGAAATCTGCATTTTATGAACTTCAGCATTCTGGTATTCAAATTAGTAGGAAAAAAAGTTCATTTTAACAGTGGCATCTATTTTAAAACATTGACCTAGAGTGTGTGTGTGTGTGTGTGTGTGTGTGTGTGTGTGTGTGGAGGGATGTGAGGATATGCGGTTTCAGTGTTCCAGTGGAGAAACACTCACTGTAGAGAAATGGCTTCACTAGGTGATTAGATCATATATGGTTTATTCTACTCTCAGTGTCTTTTATGTGATGATTTAGTGATCAAGCTCAGAGATTTCAACATAAAACACAACTCGTGGGTGAAAACTTGTTACTTTAAGGGATGGTTAACAGTATTATTGATCTGCCAATCTACTTATTTATTGATCCGTCACTCTTCTGTCTCTCTCCTTTCTTTCACGTTTATTGTTTGTAAAACCATAAAACAGAAATACAGAAACCGCCGCCAGCTATTCGGTGTGCATCATTTCCAAATGGCTGTTCAGCGCAAGTTAATTTTACTGACGTCCAACATTGTGTGATTCATATTTGTTCAACATTTACTGAACATTGTCTGGAAAGCGTGCGCACTCTCTTTGTGCGTGTGTGTGTGTGAGTGTGTGTGAAATCTAACTCTGTGCAATTCTAATCAAAGACTACCACGCATAAGTAAAGATCTCAATTTAAGAACGATCCGTGTGGTGCGCGCGTACGTAAAATGTAGTGTATTCAGGAGGCTGTTTTAAAATCAGTTTCGTTTAGATTTAAACGCAAAATGCTTTCGTATTTATTTCAATAAACTAACAGCCCACACCACACAGCTCAGACACGCCACAATCCTCGACGCATCCTCTGCAGTGTAGAAAAAAGTGTAGCTGGAAGCGAGCACAACCCGGCCGACTACCGCAGCTAAATTAGTAAAATAACAAGACGCTTTTTAGAATTGCGCTTTACAGAATCTGTGCTATACACAAAAGAACTGCAGCGACTGTTACAAAACGATCGTGCAATTAATAGTTTTACATTCATTTATTCCAAAACAACATTCGATATACCGCCCACCTCTGCAAAAAGGTTTAAAAAGAACGGAAGAAAGGCATTTAAGAAGCAAACAAAATAAAACTTGTGGCCAAGTGACAAATCAGTGCTTCCTAAACAATTACCGTGATTAATGATAAGACCACACTTTGAATTCTCTAATATTTTGTGAAAATAATTATTAATCCTTACCAGTGATGTTTCCACAACTAAGGCGCACGCCAAAGCAATAATGAACCCTGTTTTCATTTTTGGCTTCAAGCGCGGCGGAGACAGGCGTTTGTTCCTCGCTCACTGCCGATAATTCCTCTGGGCTCTCCCCGCAGAAGCAAAGTCGCGTGAACGACGGTAAACGCTGGGAGAGAATTTCGTCCCGGCTTGTCTCGCGCCCAACTGCAGGTGGAAAGGCGCTGTTCAGCTCAGCACCGGCGCTACGCTGCCGGCGTCACTACAGCCCCGCCCACTAAAGAACGCACGAGAACAAGTAAAAGATCTGCTTAAAGATACAAGCGGCGGCTCAGAGAGACGTCGCAGTTATCTTCCCGCCATAACTAATTGTTTTTCTACACACAGAGTATTTATAAATATCAAATATACCATATATACATATAAATAAAAATTCCATCACAGGTGCAGATGCATTTTAGTGTGTATCCGCTGGGGGGTGGGAAGGGAATGGCGTGGTCGGAGTGGAGGTGGATTTCAAAATGTTCCAAGACGAATTTCTTGCATCAGTTGATCACATTGTTTTTGAAGGAAAAAGTTTAAAGTTTAGTGTGAGATAGACAATTCACCATAGCTACGTGAGACTATTTCACAGTTCGTTTACTTTTGGTTATTGGTAATCATGGGGTCTGTCTCTGGCCCACTGTGATGTTACAGAGTGATCTATAATTACCCAACTCTATTGTTTCACAACATTTTTCACCCAGTTATCTAATTTTCCCAAATTAGAAATTAAATCAAAAGGCTGAACTCTGAACTCTACAACGAGTTTCTGGTTGGCAAATTAATTTATATAACATAAACATTTCAAGGGCGTATTCCCGTGCAAAGAAATCTAAAAAAGGTTAAAAAATGTGACGATTACGTCACTCCATCGGTTCAATATACATGAATGTACCGCAGGTTTACGACGAAAAATACACGTTATATCCCTTAATGAGGAAAAACCTCAAATTACATAATATCATCTATTATCACCGTGTTTATTACATCATGGTATTGTACAAAAATCGCTAGGCTTGCCTGATGTTCATTCAGCACTTGTGTGGTGGAATGAACTTCAGCAGACCCACCTCTTCAAAGGTACTTGAGCAATCCAGGGCACTTCAAACGCACTTGATCACTAACCCTAGCCCTCACTAATGCTAATATATACACCAATAATAGGGAATCGAAATTGTAGTGGAGTACATAAGGTTCCCAAAGAAACAAATTGTTTCAGATAGACATCCTTCATCAACTGTGCAAGCAAAGTGCTTTTGAAGTTCTAGGAGTGGAAACTAGTTTATGTTAGATAAAAAATAGATATTTAAATCATAATATTCATTCCATGGGGTTCTAAAGTTCAGAGAATGTAGATCAATTCTTTTTCTTTAAGTTTCCTAACTTCATTGCTGCCATAGCAACAACTGGCAATGCAAACAGATATGTCATTAATGCAATGTCCATTAGCATTAAAATACCTTGCCACTGGAAATGGTAAATCCATAATTCTGATGGTGCTCAACAAAACGAGCAGTAACCTTTCTCTTGGTTTCTCTCATGTAAAGCTGATTACATCTCCTGCAGGAAATACAATAGACAACTCCTGCAGTAATTTGTGAGGAGGAATATGGGTGATAACAATTGATCCTTTCATGCTAGTTCTTTTAGTGGCTGTGCTCATAAATGCTCATGTAGCCCATCTAGAGCAGCTGCATGCAACAGTACCACAGTTAGTGTTCGACTGGTTATTTATCTCACTCTTGACGAGCATGTCAGACATTTTAGTTTGACCTGCAGAAGTGGCCTTAACAGCAGACTATAGTTCATTTATAGTTCATTGTGTCCAATCTGTGAATATGAGGGAAGGCATCATCTAAGAAATCCACAGTTATGAAAATATTCACGCATTTCCAAACTTTTCTGGAGGAAGTATGCATTCATATTCATGTGAACGAGACACTAGAGAACAACTCAAAGACAACAGATCAGGTGAACATAATGTGTTGGAGATGCTTTTCTAGAGGATGTCTTCATTCCCATTCATATGTATGAGACACCAGAGAACAGCTCAAAGACAACAGATCAGGTAAACATACGTGTTGGAGATGCTTTCCCCCCTCTATTCCGTATAGTCCTGAGCGCATGCGTTTGGGTTCCAGTGCAGGAGCAGGTACCACCATCAACCACCTCCTGTATGTAGGTGCCATCAAACTGTGCACCAAGACAGAAATGGACATGACCTCACTGATCCACCTGACCAGGATCAATAGCGAGGAAAAGTCATTTGCGCTGGAGAAATGTGGTCGACTGATAGTAAAAAGAAGGAAAATGTTCAGGACACAGAGAACTGAACTACCACAAGGCCGTGTAACACGTGGAGGACAACTACAAAATATCTGGCGATTCTCCAAAACACACGGGAACCGTGAAGCAGAATTAAGAAGGAAAGCAAAATCCACCAAGGACAACACCTCCACAGGGTGAGACGGATCCTCAAGAGCTGAATGAGCACAGTGAGATGCCATGAACACGTTTGTCCTACCAGTCATCAGACGCCCATCAGCCACAATAAGCTGGTCAAGAAAGGAGCTGGAAGCTGTCAATGTTGAGACCAGAAAACTCTTCAGACTGTAAAAGGCACTCCAAGTGTGTATGCCATCTGAAAGGAGGGAGAGGGGCCTACAAATGATAAGACCTACTCTCCAGCGCAAAAACACGAAACGCATACAGCCAAGCAATGACCCCTAAGGGTGACCTAATGAGAGTGCATCAGAAAGCTGGAGAACATGGTCACCATGGAAGCAGAGGAGGTGTCATAACACGGTTAAGCCCCTCCACAGAATGTACCAATGACAGATTGCACAGGGGGGCTGGCAAAAACAACCTTACCATTGGTTGGAAAATGCCAGGACTGAAGGACAGCACAGAGATACAAATCATGGCAGCACAATCTTGAGCACTATGTGCTAGATGAATCAAAGAAGGGTGTATTACACCAAACAAGATACAAGATATATGAAAAGTGAAAAAGAGGCCTCTGAGGAACATACACAAGGACTACAAGGAATATATAGAGGAACATATGCAAGGAATACAAGCTGGACACCCCCACATCCACATGGGAGGAGTCACAAAGAGTGGAGAAGAATAGCAAGACTAAAACCCTGTGGGACCTCCAGATCTAGACAGATAAACACGTAGTGGCAAACAAACCAGACATGATAGTGGACAAGATGCAGAAAGCAGCAACAGTAACAGATGTGGCAGTTTCAAGAGATGGAAACATCCAATATTAAAAGGAACAAATATGAAAAGTTGGAGGTGTACCAGGACTGAAAGAGGAAGACAGAATGGATAAGGTTAATACCAAGATTGTACCAGTGGTGATAAGAGTACTTGTACAACATGATGGCATTCTTAGAATCTGGCCTGGTTGTACTGGCATTCCAGAGAGACACGTTGCTTCTGCAAGTCGCTCTGGACAACAGCATCTGCTAAGCGCTTTACATGCAAATGTAAATGTAAATGTAAATGTATATGTAAATGTATATGTAAATGTATTGAGTGTCTTTTTTGGCCCTGTGGGTTAGCACAGCAAGAGCTAAAATAAAGAAATTACCAGAGTAACTTATTAAGAATACTCCCTCCAAATAATTATTTAAGAAAAAGAGTCATTGTCATACACTGATCATCTTTACCAAACTAAGTTCCATTTCAAATTGTCCAACTCTTTTTTCCATCATTACTCATGAGACATGCAGCTCTTTAATGCAGTAGCAAGCAAGTAGTCATATCTTTATGACCTGTTAACCCTTTTAACCCTAACCCTTTTAACCCTAACCCTAACCCTTGCACTTGGTTATAAAGCCTCCTTCCCTTGAAGTACAGACTCAGTCATGAAGACTCCATCCCCAGAGACCCTGCTCTAAGAATGTTCTGGAATGACCTGCCCAGGTAGACTCAACAAAACCAACTGCACCTGGTTACTAATGGCGTTGTTAAGGTCCAGGAGTTGCGATTCTCAGTTCTCAACTGTCTCCTCCCCCAGCTTTTGCTGTGCTGTGAGTTACACTCAGTGTTTTGGACCATGCTGTTCAAGATGACTGTGATTGTGAAATATGTCCAATTAAATGCACACATGCATTCCACTAAAACCTTAGTTTGGATACAACTGCTTGTATGTATTCAGCTTCACAAATGCCAGATATAGAAGCCACTGCATTCGAAGTTACAGTTGAAAGCCATACGTACCATCTGAGATTTCTGACTGATTAAAATAGATTGCTCTAAAAAAATATATATAGTCAGGTGTTATAGTCAGAAGTTGTAAAGTTTTAATGAATTAATAACCAGGACTCTAAATTGAAATATCTTTAATTCCAGCAGAACTTAAATGTCAGAGGACTGCAAATCAATAAAGAAATGCATTTGAATACAATATTAACATTATGAAATCATCAAATAACTTGTTTGATTAAGGATATATTAAACAGGTATTCCCATCTAAAATAGACATGAGAAATTGTTCTCATCTAGGAAAAGTGTTCTAATGCACAGCTATGAAACTGGGGTAATATGTTTATCCAGTAGATAACATAGGCTGCTGTTTATATACAAGTGTTTCATGCAGGCAGGCACTATGAACCTACTATGAACCCACTATGAACCTACTATGACTATCTGGACCATGACAACGACCTTTGGTGCAACGTTACTCTGTAGTTCCATGAGGTGAGTTTGGTTTTCTGCATGAATAGGAGAATCTTCTTCACAAACTATGATAGTTTCATTCGCTGGTACAAAATAACTTGTATTTGAAACTCCAAACTCCAGTTTCACTATCTACCCGTTCATTTATCTTTAGTCTTAAAACAACAAAACAGAGGTTTAAAAAAAAAAAAACTATCTGAACTGTGCAGGTGTTGGTTTGCGTTAGGTTTCTTTGGAACCTTTTCCACACTACTAATGCTGGTCCAAATCTGAATTCCCATAATTTTTTCACCCAACACTAAGTGAATAATTAAATACTGACTAACAAACCCTAGCCAGGTACCACCCTATTTTTGAAGCTGTACTAACCAAACATTGAGTCTGACCTCCGACACAAACTTATCGATTTAGAGTACATCCATTAATGTTTTTATGCCTCTGAACCGTGGCAGATCCCAGCTGTTGGCTTCTGCTCTGGATTTACTCTAACTTCACTGTGGATGTGAGCAGAGGTTAGTTCTGATTGGTTACACACCCCAGGAAGTGAGCAGAGGTTAGTTCTGATTGGTTACATACCCCACACACAAAGAAAGACGGCAGTAAATCCGCTCTAGGTAATTTGCTTCACTAGAAGAAGAAAAAAAAACAGCTGGGTTATATTTGAAAGATGCACCCCTTCCTCAAGGGTGCTGATTCCATAGCTTTCCTTTGTTTTTCATGGCAATATTGTCACTTGGAAAATCGAAACTAATATTTCTCTTTCATTTCACTGTCATCCATCAGATACTCCAAGCTGCACTGTTTTGAAGCTCCAGTGTTCTGGTTACCTTCAAATGGTTCAGCTGTTACGCTCTGCATCCCAATGGCTTACATCTTCAAGACAGTTATTTGTTTTAATATGGATATGAAGTGTCTTAATCCTGCCCTTTGTATCTTTAATGTGACACACTGCAGTCTAAGGCTAAAGGTAAGATGCCGTAAAGTTTGCTTTCACACTTTACTTTCTGGTCGTCTTTGTTTTGACTGCTGTAGCCGCTCCTCATTATACCAACAGGAACATTTAAATGAGCAAAGTTCTGAAGGGACTTTATCGGTAAAACCATCTCCTACTAATAGGAAGAAAAGAGAATGTTGTGTCTGTGTTTGTTGTTTCTGTGTCTGTGTTTGATCGCTCCCTTTGTTTTTGATGTTACGCTAAGCTCCCACCCTAGAGAACAGTGTGAATATTTCTCCACTCTCAGGGAGGCTTGGAGGGAGCCTGTCATTTTGGAATGTGCATAAATTATTCTGCTCGAATATTGAGCATTTGCCTAATAAAAATACCATCTGTGCACTTGAAGGCAATTGGTTAGGGCTGTGTTCAATTATTAAAACAAATCTCACAAAACATGCCCCAGCTCCCATTTTTATAGAGGGGAAGAGTTATGAGTTTTGCAACACCGGTTTCTCAAGGCGGGCCTGTTTAGAAGCAAAAGCCAGACTTCAGCTGTTTTATCTAAATTGCTTTTCTGAGATAACAGTGACATGGTTTAGTCTGTGTGACACTAAGCCTGTTCTTACTGCTCTCTCTTAGCTGATCTGCCAATGCACCGTTATTACCTGACAATAGAGAGGCACGACTGCGGTCTCAAACTGTCCACAGCACGAAACTATCTCTGTGTTCTCCACCATCCATATTTGTATTAGGAGATACATAAAGCTAATCATTAGTTGCAGATGAACCTGATTGTATTTCTTCATATTTAACCTGAGATGGATTTATTAGCAGGAAAAGCACTGATTCACTGATTCATGTTTAGTTTTATGATTCATCTGCAATGCAGAAAACAGTAGATCATCATTAACATCAGTGCATTCACCATTCTGAACTTTGAAAGTGCACATTTGTGGATACAGCATGGAAGCAGAAGCAAAATGATGGAAAATGTAAACATTTTTTATTTGTTGAGATACTGAAAAATCTTTTTTCTCCCATTTATTTTCTTTTTGAGGTGACTTGTGCGGTTTATGAATGGCACTAAAGAACGGTGAACACGACGGTCTGATTTATGTCTTTTTCTTTAAAGAGGCCCAGCAGGCTGCAGCTCGCGAGCAGCACTGCTGGAATTAATGGACTGTGCAGAGCTCCTCGGGTTGTCACACTTCCTAGATCACAACGGCTATCCAATTGCAACACGTTTCCATCTCAAAGTAGGAAAGCCCACATCCACGCGCGTCTCTCTCCGGGGACGAGCGCCGCGTAACGTGAATGGTGAATGAAAAAGCAATTTCATCCATGAATAAAACCAGTGAACTTTTGACGGTCGGGTGCAGCAAAACGGACGTATATTTGTGCGTGCTCACCCCGCGTGACACACTGCAGCACGCTGCAGAGTAAGAGAGTCCCAGAATCCCTCGGTGCGAGCTTTTCACGCCGGTTGCAAGCGCAAAAAGGTGCACGTGAACGTAGTAAGCAAACAATATCTCGGCGGCCTCGGCTCCTACCCCACGAGATGCAGCCATAAATAAAAGCCTGTCACGCGTGTTATGTAATTCATCTAACTAGAGACAAATGGGTGCAGTGTGCAGTCGCCTTCTGCCTGACCTTTAGGTAGCAGTTTCAATATGCAATGATTGCTTGATGGGCTCGCGGAGCCTCAGACACTGACGGATGGCAGTGGATGTCATTTTATTTTCCCGTGAACCGTAACGCCAGAACACACTTTGCTTAATTAACCTCTCAGTCTGCTCCCCCACCGCGGGGTTCGCCTTCTTCACGCAGAGCGTGCGCGGGGAGAGGAAAACACATCCTCTACTGAGCATTTGTTTTCCACACATTTACACTTTACGACTTCAGGGTATAACTTAACATTTAACACGAGTACATCTAAATTGTCCTATGTGCGCTACTTGCCTGCTAATGTCGTTAAGGTCTTAGTTGTACTTGATACCTTTCAGAAAGTAATGTACATTTTTTATGACGTTATGCACTGCACACTTATGCGTGTCCAGTAGCAAAACGTCAGGCGGCTGCGATGCGGATGTTTCTACTACGACAGACGGTAAACCTTTTAAGCTTATTAGCTTAGTTTGTATACATTTTATGCCCAATTTGCACCTGTGTTGATGAGGAATGACAACAAAGCTACCGTAATCAGAAGAACCCAGAAAGTGTTGCTTTGTGCACAGATATTGATTTTGTGCACCAGTATTTTTGTATTATGTAAATTCATTCACTTGATTCGGTACATTCAGTATATTAAGAAGCTGCATCAAATCGTAAATAATTGATTGGTGCTCTCCTTGCCATTTGCTTTGATTACTACTGTGACTGTCCAACCAAAAACCACTCGAAAGCACACAGTGTCGTAATTATGACCTCCAAACCAGTAAGTAGGAATTCCGGAGGACTTGAAGGCATCGTTAAACCACAGGCATATCTGCATACGTCTAGGTAATTTCAGTACATCTGCATACATCTAGGTAATTTCGAGAAATGGTGTATGTTCTTTCATTAATGTCTTTTGAGTCATGGAGGTTGCATAACCACTCTGGTCATGGGCTGAAGTGAAAAATAATTGCGCTTAAAATATCTTGACTGCTGAGAGATCCATCAGCACCTTTGAGATGTGTGAGTTTACCCTGTTAGCTCCAGGGGAGATTTGATTATACAACTCTCCATTTAAAGGAGCTCAAAGCGTTCCTCAATTAGAGTGTTACTGTTAAAGGGCTATTATTTGGTTGGCAAAGGCCCATGGTTTATAGTGGATTTTTTAAAAAGCAATAACTGCATGATCATCACAAGGTATTTTCTTCACTCCCATTTAACACCAACAACCCAGGCTGATCACAGTTTTATCCATCACACTCCTCCGTGGCATAACCGCACCGCATTCATGCTAAAACCTTCACAGTACCTTTTCACACAGGGTGCCGTGGGATGCCGTGAAGGGGTCTGGAGAGACTCCAACTCCCATGAATCAGCAGGACACTCCCACGATTCCCCACTCCCATGCATCACCTGAATCAGCAGGACGAACCTCACTGGAGTTTGCTGCGTTCTTTATTCACTGCGGTAAACGCTTCATGACAGCACCGCTCAGGCTCGCGGCCCAGCAGGTCGCTCCTTATCACAACTCCCGTAATAAACTGTCATAACGGGGCTCTGTAAGCCCTGCTGCCACATGAAATGCTGAAACCAGGGAAAAGGATGAAATTGAAAGAGTGCAGGTGGTTCGTTAAAAGGATGTACCCAGAGCAATGGGTGGCTAGTTCATTAAAATGGCTGTAGGACGTTTTAACATTCTGGGCAATAATCTACACAGCGGAATCGGCCACAGCCGGTGACTCGACATGCTATGTTCATGCATTAAAAATGCATTTGCTGGTTTTGAGCAAAATGCAAATGCAGCATTGTACAGAAACACATTGTGTACAAGCCTTTTTCAGCGTATGTGAGGTGGGGGATTGAATTAATAATAGATGTGATTGGTAAGGGGGGGCTGTGGAGGGCGTGTGCACAGTGCTGATCAGTACTGGCAAGCTCACGAATTCTTACTGTCTCAACAAAAATGCAATAATGCATAAAAATGTTGCCTGAATAATGCAAAGGCTGAATGCATAAATAGTGGATTAGGCCTGATTTAATTACACTGCCGCAAAAGCCGAGCTTGGCGTTAAACAAACAAACGCAGGCAGGAGGGATGAGTGACTCCAAGCCCAAGTGGCAAAGCCTGGTAGAGAAGCCAAGAGCAGGTTAACACTATGAGAAGATGGAGTGGGGCCTTAAAACTGGCGTGTGTGTGTGTGTGTGTGTGTGTGTGTGTGTGTGTGTGTGTGTGTGTGTGTGTGTGTGTGTGTGTGTGAGAGAGAGAGAGAGAGAGAGAGTGCGCTCCAGTAGTGTCAGGGGTTTATTGTGACTGCCTGCTTGACACCTCGATGCTAGAAAGCAGGAGGTTTTATGTTTGTTCAAATCTGTTCTTGATTTGCATATAAATGTTTTAACCTATTCAAGAATATCTAACATACTAGCATGTGTAATATCACACAATCTTGTCAGTGTATTTTGTTATTTAATGCCTGTCTCAGTGTAGGCTAGTCTGAGGTGCTGAGCCCCTCCGTAGGATGTAAAGTTCTATTCACGGCTCAAGCTTCTGCTCATTTTTATAGATTTTTCCCACAGAGAAGAATAAGGATTAGATGCAGGGAATCTGCAATAATCCATAAATTAAGATTAACCTAAACCACACAAAAGACCAGCAAAAGCATATCCACGATACTCTTTATCCACATGCAAGAGAAAACCTTTATTAAACAAATGTCTGCATCCCATGTCCTCTCAACTATTTATATTAATATGAACTAGTTTTGTTGTAAATAATAGCTAATATTTACCACCAACATCTATTACATTAGACAAAGGCCAAATCATGCAGTACGGTATTTCTAATTTTGGAATGTGTTGTTCTGGTTGACTGTAGAGGAAGAGAAGGGAGGTCACAGGTGTGAAAAGAAATAAACCAACAACAAAAGCCAACAATGTACTTCATGAAGCTCAGAACAGTGCATGATGCTAAAAGGTGGGTCATCATCCAAGAAGTCCATCGGAGCAGGAATCAGAATCAGAATCAGATCCCAGTACGGCACACACTAATAATGGTCACTAAGACCGAACACTTCCATTCTAAATCTATAATGATTTTAGAATCCCTTAAGAGCAAAGATTACTTATGCGAGGCCTAAGTAACAGAGAATGAGCGCCCTAACAGCATGTGTGTCAGTTTATCTGGATTTATCTACAATAAACCATCAGTATTGGTAAATGTCTGTTCTCTGTGTGGTACTTCCAGTGAATGTGCTGTCTGTCTGAGATGCTGGGTCAACACCGATGCGTCGGGCTGGAGTACAGAGCGGCCCACGGTGGGATTGTCTGCAGGGCCATCCAATCATACTGGGCCGAGCTTCGGGTTCCGCGCAGCAGTAAAAGCACAGCTGACTTATGACAGTAATAACTGCATTACCATAGAAATCATATACAGTGTGTTGTGACCTGCAACACCGCTAACAGCTCTAGAAGCACGTGGGACCATATTCCAATTTACGGGAGGAAAATGGGTCTCCGAGTCATCGCTTTCGGGACCGGCCCGACTCGGGCTGAGCGCTCGCGGCGGTGGACCAGACCGGCGAGCGTCTCGCCGTGATGAACATGACCTGATTGCTCCCTGATCTCCCTGGCCGCCCTGTAATGCAGCAGCAGTGCCTTAATCTCGCCCTTGCAGCAGGACGGCAGTGGAAGCCAGTCGAAAGGAGGTGGAGCCCAGCGCTGGTCCGGACGCCTGGTCTAGCACTTCACGCTTGTGAAAGGGGCTCACAGGGAATCAGCCCTACATGCTCCAGCAGGATCCATGAATCAGGTGTATGGAGATTATCACCTTTCACTGCTTTAACCTTTAACCTTTAACCTTGCAATTGGCTAGACTGGCAAAATCGGTAAACATAAACATAAATATGTAAAGACTGTTAAATCTGTAAATATTGTTAAATCTGAAAAGACTGGCAAAACTTTAAACATTGTTAAATCTGTAAATATTGTTAAATCTGTAAAGACGTGTAAATCTTAGTCTGCAGGTGGGTGCTGTACATCACAGCCTGTTAGAACTGCACACTCCACCAGTGCAGCAGGATCCAGCTGGGTGGAGCTCGGCCCGAAAAAACACAGCCAACAAAGGTGGGCGGGGCTAAACTCCAAACCAAGCCACAGAGAGCAACGGCGGGGGAAGAACGGGCTGAGCCATGGAAAGGGGCGGAGCTCCAAGCAGAGCGGGAGAGGTTGGATAAAAAGGACTGTGGTGCTGACAGTGACATAATGAGAGACAGATATAATGTGGGTTCAGTGGAGCCAGATGGGTTGTATGTATGTGTGTGTGTGTGTGTGTGTGGGGGGGGGGGGTGCATATATATATATATGTGTGTTTGTATATGTGTTTGTGTGTGTGTGGCGTGTGTGTTTTTAGGGGAGTGGCAGCAGGCCAGACACAGGGATTGTTCATCACTACCATCTTACTCATCACTGCCATCCGACAGGAAAACATTGTTTGCTTCTATATAAGATCTGCTGATCTGCTCCCGTGAGAATGGAGAGTGTGGGGACTATAATTGTGTCTGTTAAAAATATCTCTCTCCAGTCATGGAACATCATGCCTTCCTGTGGTTGGTGATGGCTGGAATGCAGGGTGTGACGAGAAGGACCGTGCAAATACAACCTTTCATCCATACAACTCATTCATTCATTCATACAGTGGTGGATTTGCACCATGGGTTTGTTACCAAGCAGTATTTCACCCTGCATAAAATATAATGCAAATGTTAGTCACGTCGAACCCGAAACACAAGCCTGTGGCTGGAGCAGCACAGCCCTCGCCCCCCTGGAACATCCACTCCCGCTTCTGCATTCAGGTGTTGGTCCTCAAGTACCATAAAGATGACATTCCCCGACAGGAAGCGGCGTCTCCTGCGGAGGGCAGTGCGGGAGTGTGGAGGACACTCTGGCCAGTGGCGTAAGGGCCCTTCAGCTGCAATGATTGCAACATCCTATGCTATTAGTAGTAAACTGAATGAAGGAAACGTGATTCACCGAGCCGTCGTCGTGACTGGCTTCCGCAGAACCACATCTAACCAAAGCTTTTCATTAGATGTGCTGTTAGTGGCCGGTCATTTGGATCAGAGTGCATTCCTCGTAGGATCACTCTTGTGGAATGAGGGAACAATCTCATAGAATCAGTTTCATGGGATCACTCTTGGTGGATCAGGAAACAGTCTTGTAGGATCACTCTAGGATCAGAGAACACTCTCGTAGGATCACTCTAGGATCAGAGAACACTCTCATAGGATCACTCTAGGATCAGAGAACACTCTTGTAGGATCACTCTTGTAGAGAGTGGAGTTTGTTGATGGCAGCTCTGCTGAACAGAGCTTGAATGTGTAGTGTCGATGCAGGCAAGAAACAATGATCCATGGTGACTGTACTGGAAAACTGAGGAAAGCTATATATTGTAGTCTGTATAATAATGTCTCAGAAGACTGCAGTCATTGTTCCTGGGTGCAATCTTCTGCATGAGTGTGTGTGTGTGTGTGTGTGTCTGATTTAGTCTTGCATGTAAATTAAAATTAGACTTTAAAAATAAAATTCCAATTTTGTTCATCTGTCTAGGTGAAAAAATGTTACATTATCATGCACTGAATTATGAATTCATAATAATCAAGGTGGAAAGGCTGCACAGCACTGTAGGTGTTACGGATGACTGAGAGAATGAAATGCATTTTGCATTTGAAATGCATTAAATAAACAAATTAGTATGTGTGTATGAGTACAGATATGAAGCAAGGAACTGAACACACACACTTTTAAACAGGCGTCACTCACAAGTAACCAGTGAGTGTAGGTAGGTGTTTCTAGTATAGCAGGCATTAGTGTGTGTACACATATATTTATAGATACATATATTTATATGCCATTTTGGTCTGGCTAAGTCATGTCCCCTGGAATAGTGTGTTGGTGGAAGAAAGCCAGCGAGAGACAGAGAAGCTCATTACAGGCCCTCCAGAGGTGTGTCCAGCCCAGCAAGGCCTGCTTCTCGCCAGGCCCAAGCAAATCGCCAGGCTCCTGTCTAATGCTTATGGAGACATCACTTCATTAGAGTCCTGCTGCACTGGACTGACATAAGGACTCACCATCTGCCTGTCACCCGCAGCCAAGGTTAAACACGGCATTGGCCGGAGAGCTGGACAGAGGGAGAGAGAGGAAGGGAGAGGTGGAGGGAGAGAATGAAATCGAGAGGTGAAAATGTGAAGAGACTGCAGGAAGATGTGAGACACACACCTTGTTCTTGTTTAGCACTGGGAGTGAATGTTCAGTAATACAGTATTGTACAGTAATACAGTAATGTACAGTAATACAGTAATGTTAATCTAAGCATGACAGACAGAAATATGCAGAATGTGTCATTCCAGGATCAAAACTGCAAACACTGCTAAAATTTCTCTCTCTCTCTCTCTCTCTCCCCCTCCCTCTCTCTCCCCCCTCTCTCTCTCTCTCTCCCCCCTCCCTCCCTCTCTCTAGGTTCAGTGATCTGAGGTGACTGGTAACAAAGTCATTCCGGCGTGAGTTGGAAACGGCTTGTGCATCTCGGTGCTCCCAAGCCACTCGGTCACAGGAGGAGGGGCTTGGTCGGAGGAGGAGGAGCTTGATCAGAGGGGGAGGAGCCCAGTCAGAGGTGGAGCTTGGTTGGAGGGGGAGCGCGGCCTCCGTCTGTGAAGACTCTGGTCACCCGTGGGCTGGGAGCTCCCCTTAATAAGGCTAATTGCTTTACCTACGCTGATGTGTAGGTCTATTAGCAAGGCCACGCTTCTCCCCTGGAGCTTCGCTTTAGCGTGGCTATTAAAACCAGGCTTTAATAATAAAATCCCTGCTGTTCTAGAAAGGGGGGGGAATAATTATGGTCTGAAATGTAGAGAAGATTGAGAGGCAGGTGAAACTGTTAAATCACTACGCCCTTAATTGTCTAATAACCCGAGCAAGAAGGATTTGGGGCATCAGAGGTTACCATCACGGAAACAGGAAGCACATTCCCTTCAGAACACCTCCGTCTCGCTGAAGGAACGCACGGCGATTTGTAGAAAATGATACAGCAAATCGGTTTATGCTGTAATGGTTCAGCTTCTTGAGTCCAGGATAATGAAGAAGGATGAGCCTTTAGTGGTGATGGTGGGGGGTGAGGATGAAGAGAGCAAACAGTAGCATCTCAGTTTACCCAGACAATATAATGATCATTAGAAAACCGGGCGATGGATAGGAGCAGCAAACTCCCCGCCTCACCAAGCAGAGGAGCTCAGCCCCCAATGCTACTGCCTCTATTTATTAGAAGATGTTCAGCCCTGGTCCCCGGAGTCCAATTTAATCATCGGAGCCCTACTGCAATGAGACACAATGTGCCGCTTTCTTTCTCTCGTAATTTACATCAGGCGATTTCATGCTACGGAGAGCACAGCTTCTACACAGCTCTCCCTGCAACTCTCTGACTGCTCATTTCGGTCTTTCTGTGAAGACCCCAGAAGGAGTTGCCGAAATGCAGTGGAAATAATATCTCAGAGCTGAAGGAGAATGTGGAGGGTTGAGTGGGGGAGCTAATCATTCTCTGAACGATAAAGAGCTCAGGTTTGGAGCAGGGCAAGTCCACAGGGTGAGGCTGATCAAAAAGTCAAATTAAATCTGATAGTGGGCCAATCGCAGGTTCTCGCATACAAAGAGACAGGGGCTGCAGCTTGGAGCTTTTCCGAAACGACAGATTTTTGTCTTGTGCTTGCTCTGTTCTCCGGAGCCCTCATTAAAGGCTTTCCCTGGCAACAGGCTAATCTTTAATGGTTGGCCATTGTGTTGGTGTGTGCGTGTGTGTGTGTGTGTGTGTGTGTGTGTGTGTGTGTGGTGTGTGTGGAGGTGCGGATGGCACATTTTCTCCCTCTCATCTCCTCTCAGCAAGCGCTGATCTCCATACAAATCTCCATTTACTCCAGTCCCAATTACTCAGACATACGCAGAGATAAAGACCAAGAGACAGAGCAAAATCAGAGAGTGAAAAAGGGGGAGAGATAGAGAGAGGGAGAGATCGGGGGTGGGGGGTGGGAGGGAGGTAGTTAGCCGCCCAGCGCGAGCTCCAATACCCCAGACTCAATGATTGGACACCAGTATGCGCAGCCATAATACTCTGGAATTATGGGATACTGTGTGTGTCTGATCTCAGTGAGAGCTCTCCTACAAAGCAGTTTTATAGAGGTGATTCGCAGTAAAATGTAAAGAACATTTTGTCTGTAATGCATTAATACCAAGAGCCACCTTGATTGATTTGGCCTAGTTAAGATTGTACACATGGGGAAAGATCAGAGTACTCTCAAGTATCACCACACACACACACACACACACACACACACACACACACACACAGAAAAAAGGTGGGATAAGCCTGTTTGAAAGGATGCGACAGGGCAATAACCTGACGAGGCAAGAACCCTCCTCTCTCCTCCTCTCCTTCCTCCCCCTTCTCCCATCTCTCTGCTGCTCCTGCCCACTCCATTACCCCTGAAATCTCTCTCTCTCTCCCTTATCATGCCTCTTTCTCCTCCATCTTTAGGAGAAATGACATCTTTTGTCTCCCTATCCCCCTCTTATCTCTCCTGCTACCTCCTCTCCACCCCCTTCTGCTGTTTATCCCTCCAGTTTTTGCTCCTCATCTGTGCCCTCCTCTCCTCCCTTTCCTTGCTAGCACCTCCCCTCCAGCTCCGTGCGAACCTTCCCAGCGACCAAGGCCAGCAGAACGCTCCTGGCAGCCCCGGACAAGCCACACGGGCAAGGAAACATCGGCTGAGAAATACGTGTGCAGCTATAATATTTATGTTGAGGATTGTCTCAGTGGGCCACCACATGCTGCAGGCTTTCACACGAAGTCTTGCTTGGCACGTTTGTGCTCACGTGTGGGTCTGGTTGTTTTTCGTTTAGCTCAAAAACAAACGATTACGAATTCCTGGCACTTCAGCCGAACGCCAGTGGTTCGAGCGTAACCCAGATGCTAATAACTTTGATTTGATGAGGAATGAAACTCGTACGGGATCTAACCGGGCCCGCCCTGCTGTGATTTTTCACGTCGTCAAAGAGAATGCTTGCAAACAAGACCCAATCATCTCAGCACCAGCACGGTGTGATTATGTGCAGGTTGGGCGTCTGAATCAGTCTGAGCAGTTATCCTGAGCAGGTGCTAAACGAACCCGTAGCCTCACTGCCACTCTGAGTCATAAAGATGTTTATGGTCTGTCTGCTGAGAAGATGGTGGTGGTGGAGAAGGTGGTGGGTGTGGAGGGAGGGGGCACTAATGGGGAGTGAGTTATGGCAATAATAACTTGTCTCTTCATAATCAGGTAATCAATTCAATCTTCTGCCGATTGTGTTCCATCTCTGGTCCCTGTGGAGTGTAATTGAAGATTTCTGCCACAGTTGATGTATGCAGAGTAAACATCTGTGTGTGGTTATCTGTAGTTGCTGTGTGCACATGTATTTCGATGGACAGAGGTTAACACCCACAGTAAAGACACATTTAGGGGGTGTGGTCTCAGTGAGGTACAGTGAAACTACAAGTCTAAGCACAGAGCTCCAATAATGTGTAATTAACACTGAATGATCATATTGAACACATCTCCGTCTGGTAATTAGGCTATTAGTAGAGTTTAGAACGAGCCTTTTTGATGGGTATCGAATGGCACGGACTCAAGATCAGAAATACGATTCTGCATTGACAAAGTTACAAACTGCTGTCTAATGTGACAAGACCAAGATCTCCGGCTGAACAGTGAATGGATGCAAGCATGCAGATGTTGAGAGAACGAGAGCAGTCAGGGAGGACTGTAATAAACATTCTAGAAATATTCACACATGCCACCACCTGATTGCATTAGTGAGAGCACCACCTTAAAATGGACTGGACTCTGGTAGAGTATGACTGGCTCAAACACACATATATACTGCAGTGTTTGCTGGTTTCAGGTGATTCCCCATGATGCAGTTCAGTGGTTCTGAGTTCCAGCCCTGGGGACCATCCACATGAACATTTACCCCCCCTTCGCTCATACCAGCCTGAGTAAATGCAGGCTTCTGCTTTTCTGTCACTGCCCAGTGACATCCATCAGGTGTATCAGAGCAGGAAGTGCAAAAACTGAGTGTGTGTGGCATTCTGGGCACTGCCACGAGCTGTTGAAGACCAGGCCTTGACCCCCCCAGACCAATCGTGGCAGCGGACAGCTCCCTCTGGAGGAACAAAAGAGAAAGGCAGCCCACGCCCCGGCATCGATCCCAAACTCAGGCAGCGCCATCTCCGGAGCTCGCACCGATGCGGGGAAACAGGGATCGGATCAAACTGACGGTCGTATCCCGCATCGACTCCAAGGCCAGCCGCTGCGCAGCTAGGAAGAGAAATCAATAAAGCAGAAATTGATATTAATATTTACTGTTGGCCAGTTCAACTGAAATCACGCTGAGGAGAGGACACCTTCTGAGGAGAGGACACCTTCTGAGGAGAGAACAACTTCAACATTAACTGCTTATATTCAGAAACATCACATAATTAGACTCATGCCCCATCTTGTACAGAATATCATAACCATAAAGTGTCAAAAAGAAACAAACCAAGCATGAAAGCTGTATTGATTTAGGTTTTCAGTAAACAACCAGATGCCCCCCTCCCCTCTTAAAACAAATGTAACCAGCTGTGAGCACATTTTAACATGGAAGCAAAAAAAAAAAAAAAACCACACCACCACCTTCAACGTGTTCTAATGGCATCAATATTCCATTTTCTGATTGGTTTACATTATTGAGCGGATACTGGCTCATAAACCACCTAGCCAATAAGAGGGCAAGATCCTCTTTCCTGCAGGCACAGGAAATTCCATTTACAGTGGGAAGTGTGCTTGACCACTTTAACTTATTTCCACTCAGTCGCGCACATCTATCAAGCAGTTGTGAAAATGGCCTGAGCCGATAGAGCCGGCTGATGGATCAGGCAGTGCTCGGATTCAGCAGCTTCCAGCCGGGGCCAGTACAAGCCATGCTTTCCCTCCTTGTCATGTAAGCTTGGTTATAACGCAACCTGCACCATAAGCATCCGAAAAGACGAGCGCTAATGGTCCGGAATGTATTTCCGAACCGGAAGAAGCCGGTTGAAAATCCGGCTCGCCTCTCATCTGACTGGAGGGCTGCCTGTGAAGTTTCTGTGGATGAAGCCTTATCTGAGGGCACCTTCCCTCTCTGGGGTATTTTTTGCTGGAGGATGGCTAGAGGGCCAGACCTGGATGATTCTTGCCTTTCTGCAATCATCACCGATTTATAGGTTGTTGAGAAAGAGAGAGAGGGAGAGGGAGAAGGTGAGAGTCAGAGAGAGAGAGAAGGAGAGAGAGAAAGAGAGAAGGAGAATGTTAAAAAATATATATACCTTCATGGTTTTTGGGAACACATAATGAAGTCTCCAGGCTTTTGTATATTATGTGTTTTCTATTTTATTTCTCTGACATCAGCCATTGAATGAAACTATTGCTTGGATATTTGATCATTCAGCTTTGAGATTTTGTAATGGGAAAACACCTTATGAGCTATGATTCAACATGTTCAAGTTATACTACATAAAAGGAGCCATTTACCTTCATTCCTTCATCCCCATTGTGGCTAAAGCTAGCGAGGCAGTATTCTAGAACAATGCACTGCTTTGAACTCCTTCTAGAACAATGCACTGCTCTGAACTCCTTCTAGAACAATGCACTGCTCTGAACTCCTTCTAGACAAATGTAGCCAAGACAAAAAGAGCACTTGGGAAGGCTGGAAAATAACGCCAAGAACTGCTTTTTGCACTTTTACAGTTCCATTATTGTCAAGTACTTTGTTCTCCGAGTGATCAGAGCAAAACACACATTTCTTACACTTTAATGAATATGAACATCACAACAGATGTGGCCACGGTGGCCTCAGTGTTCAGGAACTGCTGAATAACCCAACACATGACTTCTGATGGACCAGAGTCAGCAGGCAAACCAGAACCTGCAGATGTGTCTGTACACCAGCATCTGTGGCTGTGCACTGAATACTAAAATACCCTGGGGAGTACCCAGCTCCATATGGAATACCATGGAAGTGATGAAGTTCTCAAAATGATGAGAAAGTGGAATTTTACGTTTAAAATGGATGAACTACTACAATAAAAATGAATATTATTTAGAGGTCGGAGTGGAAAGTTATGAAATGATGTAAGGTGAAAAGCTCAAGGAGTTTTCCATAACAAACTGAGTTAACAATGCTTGAAACCATATGGGTTTTTGACGTATGAATTCATTTCCCTGAAGCAGTTGCCTGTGGTGTTAGTCGACGTGCTACAGAATATTTTTTGATGGTTTTTCACAGTTTTTGCAACAATGTATTTTGGGGCTGCAGTCATCAATACAAATGATCCAAAAACAAGACCAACATGAACAGTTTTCAAGGGATTTTGAGTGCTACTTCTCGATGGATAAACATCTTACACTTTAATGTCAAATCCCAAGGACAAAAAAGGAACTCCAATTCATAGTGGAACAATCCCTCCCCTCTTCCATGTCAATATAACATTGCCCATGCAGTCCAGGAAGGGCACAGTAATAAAATAATCAGCTTTTGAGATATATTAGAGGACGTTTCACAGCCCCACAGTTCCACAGTTCCACAGCCCCACAGTTCTACAGCCCCACATTTCCACTGTTCCACAGGTCTACAGCCCCACAGTTCCATAGTTCCATAGCCCCACAGTTCCACAGTTGTACAGCCCCACATTTCCACTGTTCCACAGGTCTATAGCCCCACAGTTCCACAGTTATAGTTCTACAGCCTCACATCTCCACAGTTACACAGTCCTACAGTCTTACAGTCGACACCTGGAGCAAGACAGCAACTGCAGCAAGAAACCTGTGTGTATCTCTTGCTTTGCTCAAGAGATACACACAGGAAAAACAGTTAAACCAAAAGGCATAAACAAGATTGATATGAAATCTAAAGCATCTTTCTCTGTGACATATATGCTGGGGAAAGCTAGATACTGCCAAAGACACTGTCTATTAGCAACAAATGTTTTCTTTTTTCTGGTACTAGAAGCGCTATATCAATATTTGCATCCTGATCTTGTATGGTGTTTTGATTTAAAAGCATTTATAAACTAAGTATTCCTCATTCGTTCTTCTCAGGGGAACCTCTTGAGATGAAAGGTAATGTTTGGCCTGGCCAATAGAGTTTAAACCATTCACATGTGCATCCCTTTGAAAATCAGCCTCATTTTGCTCAAGAGCTTATCCCTTTGATATTCTTATTTCTCATTGTTAACAGCACAATATTTCTTCCTGGGTGATATGAGCAATATTTACAAACATTAAACTCACCAAATTTCCCTTTGAGGTATCAATAATTATACTGATTAATATTTTGCCAAAAAACATTTTCACAGCTCAATCTAACAAATACTTTAGCCTTCAATGGAAAAGCAACTTTTTTGTTCTCTATTGTGATTACAGCTGGACAAATCAACCAATAAAGAGCAAGTGACATTCTAATTAAATATTTATAAGGAGCAAACCATGGCACAGAACTAAGTACAAGCCCTGATTTCTGCTGACTAACCTAAGAGGAGAAGGCTTTCCCTGTTTACACCATTTGTGTCATTAAAGAACACTGTGAATGAACAATGAGACTAGGTGTGAAATGTTCTCTAAAATATTTGGCAATAAAGCTTTTCTTTTCTTTTTTGTGAGTGATGAAGGGGTTCGGCCCGTGATGCTACAGCCCAGTTCCAGGATACTTCGCATATCTCTGACAACCCTGTAACATGGAACAACAGCGCAATGCTTCTGCCCCCTGCACAAACTCTTAAAGAATCCAAGCGAGGAGCCAGAGAAGCATTCCTGGTTTTAATGGTTGTATGTAAGGCCCCCAGTCTAAGCACTTTAACGAGCGCACACTGCTGGTCTAAACATTTCAGACCTCGTTAGGAAGCTGTGGGCCGCCTTCTGCTGAGCCCGTGGCCCCTGGCCCGCGCATCTGCAAGCTCTGGACGCTGGCATGTCTCTAATGATCATCTCCGTGGAGCATGTGCGTGGAGAGGGAAAGCCGGAGGAGTCGGGGCTACAGCACCGAACCGCTCGAGCGAGCGCAGAGCGGGTCCCTCAGGCCGGGCCCGGCAGCCGCGGCCGCGGGGCGAACGAATAAATCGGATCTAAAAAGGGTCAAGTGGTGCATAATGGTGGAGTGCAGACTTCAACGTCACGCACGCGCACCCATAGTCCTCTACTGTAACGAGGCACCGGCGGGCGTGATGGGCTGTTCATCTGAACTGCAGGAAAGGGTTTCTTCCCGCTGCACAATATACTGACCGCTGCCTTCAAGCAGCTCCAGTCTGGAATCTTCCCTCCTGATCTTTTCCATCCTCTTTAATACTCCTGTCGGCCAATCAGAAGGAAATACAGTCAGAGTGGCAGGTGTCCACCACTTCAGTAACCAGCAGAGCCACCTTCATCACCACTAGACTGGTCTGGTTTGCACAGACGGTTGTATGTAAGATGACACTGCTCACCCAGAGCTGTGTCTCCTACTTACCTTCTGTTGCCTAGTTTATACTATGCAAGTAAAAATAAACCCATTGCACACAAGAGCAGAAACTCATGAATTGCACGAGCCACATTTTTGGACTTTTCATGGCCAGTAGATGGAATATATACATATTGAATGAAATAGAAACCTTGAGAGATGGACTTTTTTCCACAGATCAGGGGTGGCCATTGGAGACTAGGAACACCTGCCCCAAGCAAGAAAACACCACAAGAATCACAGCCAACACGAACACAGCCAAGCCAATCGAAGACAGCCCAAACACAGCCAAGCCAATCACAGCCAAGCTAAACACAGCCAAGCTTAACACAACCAGCACAAACACAGCCAGCCCAATCACAGCCAGCCCAATCACAGCCAACCCAAGCACAGCCATCCCAAGCACAGCCAACCCAAGCACAGCCAAACGATATGGACCACTGAACCTGAAATATTGCCCTTACCTCAGGGAACTTCTGCAGCCTGTAGCTTGTGCTTCCCCAAAGGTCATGTTGGAAATGATGGAACTGTTGGAAAGAATGCTGGTTGGTCCAGCTATAAATTTACTGAGGGTCAGGCAAATGACAGTAAAATTGACCAATAACATCTTCCCTCCAAATGGGTGGGCTTTGTTAACTTTATGACAAGTTCCACCCACTGTGGGAACACTAAGCTAGTGGGGGAAACACTAGGCTAGCTAAGCTCACGATGGAAGCCACGTGGTTCACGATGGAAGCCACGTGGTTCACGATGGAAGCCACGTGGCTCACGATGGAAGCCGAGAGTAACGTTTCCAATAGTGAGGAAGACAATGTTGCCAATTTATTATCCGCGCTGTTTTCTAGATTTACTGCTGATAAAAAGCTGCAGTTCATGTGAAGTGCACACAGCTTGTGTGCTGGTACAATTATTTATAATGAGGATTTGCATTTTGCTTAAGAAATTGGTTATTTTGTTTTGGTGACAACCACCTCTGTGCTGTTTGCATGGTGCATTTCTGAGGCTGAACTATCATGAATTTTGGTTTCTAATCTTATGCAGTACTTTAGGAGAGGACACAGTAAACTAGACACGGTAAACTAGTTTTTACCCCCAAGACGAGGGACGGAGGTTAGAGGTCAAGGTTTAAGAGTCACGGTTTCCTACTGGAACGTACGTTACATATAGATTGAAATTTTATCTTTATGTGGCAAACATGAGTCTGACATATGTTGTTTGGAGTTTAAACCCCAAAACTGAACGAACCATTTTGAGAACCACAGATTCTCACCCTGTCCACTATCAGCCCAGGTGTACAGGGTTTTTTTCTGTCTCTTAACTCCAGGAGCTGTTTCCTGGCTTCTCTCTCCTCAGTGTAGAGGGGAGGCTTTTACTCTCAAACTACCCTGCACAGCAAGGGCCATTTACCGTTTCCACGGCAACTATCCACCGCCCCACCTGGCCCTACGGCGTTAGAGCGGCATGCGTTCGTTTAAGAGCAGCTGGTCAAGAACAGCCTTTACACACCAGTCCTGATGTGCGAATGATTCGTTTGTTTGTTTGTTTGTTTGCTTGATTGCCTGTTTGTTTTGCTTTGTCTGCTTGCTTGCTTTTCCCAGAGAGATTATATTTCTGTGCAAAAGAATTTTGGAATAGGGTAGTTTGGAAAGAGCATGAAATACGTAATTATACAAGATTGGTTTAAAACAAAGAAAAGGATGATTGTGAAAAAGGATGTAGGAGCACTTTTCTGTTCCGACTGTGATGTGTTTTTGCAGAAGTTTGAGAGGTAACAGCTGGAGAAAGTCACCATGGGAACAGGTCGATGCCATGTGCTGAGTCTCACATGGGTGTCGAGAGCTTTATCAAATTCACTTTGTTCTTCGAATGGCTAATTGTGTTCAACTACAGATGTTTAATTTCCTCTTCGATTCAACACTTAAAGGAAGTAACTGTGATACTGGTGAGAGGCTTTTTCTGGCAGTAGCACATTGTTAACAGATTCAACATTCCTGCACTTGATATCATTGTTGTCTGCCTATTTTCAAAAGTGACTTGCTTTAACCCCCTGCATCCTAGACTGGTTCCCTCAGAAGACTGGGGTCTGTTGGACCCAGCGTCAGGGTCCTTGAGGTAGTCCTGTGTCGTGCCACGAAGCCGTAAGCTCTCGTTTTGGAAGGATCGGCCCGGATACGTGTGAATCGTCAGGCACACGTGCTCGACCCTCCAAGCATGGTCCGCTATCACGTTGCTCTGTCTCAACGAGCCCACAGTCGCAGAACAGACAGACCTGTAATGACCCCTCCTGCTAACAACCTCTCCACTAACAATCCATGTGTAAGACAGAGAGCAAGAGGGAGAGAGAGAGAGAGAGAGAGAGAGAGAGAGAGGGAAAGAGAGAAAGAGAGAGAGAGAGGAGAAAGAGATCCTAGAAACAGCTAGAGGTGATCATTTCTGGGATGAGAATATCACTCCCCTGTCCTCTCTTTATCATCAGATGGCTCTATTAAATTTATTCCACATGTATATTTTTTGATGTGTGACATGGTAGAGAGGAAGTCTTACAGTGAGAGAGGAAGGAGAGGAAGTCTTACAGTGAGAGAGGAAGTCTTACAGTGAGAGAGGAAGTCTTACAGTGAGAGAGGAAGGAGAGGAAGTCTTACAGTGAGAGAGGAAGGAGAGGAAGTCTTACAGTGAGAGAGGAAGTCTTACAGTGAGAGAAGAAGGAGAGGAAGTCTTACAGTGAGAGAGGAAGTCATACAGTGGTTGTCACTCTATCAAGTAGAACTGAGACTTATTGCACCATTAACAGCTCTAGTCCAATGTGAGGTGATATGTAGCAGCTCACTGCTTTTCACCAGTTGCAACACTACTACAGAAGCACACACACACACACACACACACACACACACACAGACGTGTTATTAGCAGTTTCCTTTCATTTATGCAGAAACGCTCACAGGTTCACCTAAGGGGGTTTTCACCCTGCGTACAAGGTGGCCATAAAACACGCCAGGTGGAAACTTCCTGCTGGAAAATTTGTCCAGAGTAGAAGATACAAATGATTCGGCAGCAGCCCTGTTTGGCAGAAAGCCACCGTGTGTTCAACGGTCCCTTCAGAAAAGAATAAGCACTTTCCGTGCAAACTTTAGTGCCTGCTTAATTAATATTTTTCAAGAGTACAGCGTTCTGCGCCAGGATCAGGCGGCGCCAGTGGATCTCGGCTTATTACTTTTTCCTGAAGTAATCATCCAAATATTAATTACAGGGTTTCAGACCCAGAACCATAAGTATAACTGTAAGGAGGTGCATTAAAAGACAAACCAGGCTCTTTTTCTTTTGCCTAGCTTTGTTCAGCGTGAGGTAATGGATGTGCAGTATTATCTCTCTCTCTCTGAAGTAGCGTCTCTGGGCAGCAACCTGGGCCCTAAAGCCCTGCGCATTGTTTCCATCGAGTCTAGCAGATTTAGTGGAAACTGGACGTTCTGCATGGCAGGATCTGCTGCCTAGCCATTCATTAATAGAATGTAGGGAAAATCTTGGATAATGGAGCTGTTGGCCTAAAGCTTTGTCACCGTGGTGATTTTTACAATCAGTGGGCACAAATTTGCAAGTACACAGAGTGGAAACAGGCTTGCATCCACTTGAACAGCTAAGCTGCAGTTCTAACATGCAAGTTAATCATTCTGCACACAGTGCCGAGTGGAGCATCTCACTGGGCGTGATACTGCCTGGCGGTGATGTGCTTCAGGAAGGCAATTCATGAACCCTCTTTCCAAACTGCATCCTCCAGCAGCTCAGCACACCGTCCATGATCACATCATCATAGAGAATGATGTGACTGCAAAAAATGAAAAATTAAAAAAAAAAAAAGGAAGCGTGTTATCAGACCCCAACATGTTATCAGACCCCAACATGTTATCAGACCACAGTATGTTATCAGACCACAGCATTGGCGGTTATCTGTGCATGGCACAAACAGCTACTTATTTTTCACAAAGATAACCATATCAATTTAACAAATTAGCATGTCGTGGATACAATAGCACTATGAGTGCTATATAAAGAATATGTGCATACATATCATATATAATATATACTATATATATACACATATGCATGTATTTTAAATGTTGAAAACTTTTTCAACATTTAGCAATACTTCTCCATTATCAGTATTGCTGAGATTGAGACTGAAAGCTTTTTTGTAAACAAATCTGTAGGATGTAGGACACACAGCTTTACTTGTCCGTAAATCCCAGTGATACCACCACAACCAGTAGGATAGAAGACTGTGTAAACGACATAAAAATGTGGATGTCCTGTAACT
>JAOYMR010000018.1:4278818-4290035 GCA_025802075.1 Tenebrosternarchus preto | reverse complement strand
CAGGTCGGGTGTTGGGACAGGTTGGGTGTAGTCGCAGGTCGGGTGTAGTCTCAGGTCGGGTGTTGGGACAGGTTGGGTGTAGTCGCAGGTCGGGTGTAGTCTCAGGTCGGGTGTTGGGACAGGTTGGGGGGCAGTGAAGGTTGAATTCATCTAGAAAGAAACCACAGTCCTTTGGGATCTATCAGTTCACAACCACAACTCTCCCATCATCCTCTGGGTCTCTCTAAGATCAAATGGCAGGGTTAAAAGGTTTCAGAAAGGAAAGAGGAGATATAGACAGAGAGAGACAGAAAGGAAGGGAGACTAAGTGGGGTGAGAGAGGAAAAGAAAAATGCAATTTTGCACATTACAACAGGGCAACGCTGTAGGTTTTGTAAGTTTTTAGATATTGTTTATGTTTTAACAAAACTATGATACCCACGTTAGATTTAATTTCATCTTAAAAAGCCACTTTTCCATCTTGCATCACAGGAATGATTTAATTTCGCCAGATGTAACACACACACCACCTGCGTATTATTACATTGGTACATTCTCGTGTTGACTTTTTCTAAGCCTCTTGGGTTGTGACTGCTGGTCACTGAGGTAGTTACATGGCCTTTCTTTAGTTCCTCTTAGCACTTTGATGTTCTGTTTCGTTTCATTAGTTTCATTAAACTCTTCAGTTGGAGACGTGTATTTGATTCCTGCCTTTTCCTGCATGTTCTCCACCCGTGACGCATCCATTATGCTGGTCCAAAACGCTTTTGCTACTTGCAAAAAAAAAAAGAAAAAAGTTTGTATTTTTGCAGGTTGTATCCAAATGTGTTTTCAGAATTGTTCCATCACCCACATTTTCTTTCTTCCAGTATGTTCATATGTCATGATGTACAGTATGAACAAGTGGTACCAAGGAGAGTGGGTCCCTTCTATGTTGGCAGGCTGCTGTTGCCGGACACTGAACAGGGATGTTCCTGAGGCCAAATAGAGACATTTGTACTATATTTTAAGAGCACATTTGTACATATCTGTACATATTTTAAGATTTGTCTTAAAACAATTTGCCTTATTTACGAATAAGTAATATATAATTAATGTATAAATCTATTTTACTGTCACTTAAAAACAAAGTGCGATAGAAAAAAAAAATCTATATTCAACATAAAATGTATGATAAGGTCCATCTATTTTAGCCTGGGAAGCAAAACAAATTGAATTTTGGCTGCACAGTGTTATCTGTCAAAACCTGTGTCAGTATATCTGAAGTGGACTAGAGGAACTGCGTGTCATGGACCTCTTCGCTGGATCCATGTTGTTCGCAGTCATGGCAATAAATGGTGCTGAACAAAAACACATGTTCCTCTATTAACTGGAGGTTTTGCTTTATTGATTTTTTTTTTAAGTTGTTGGGCAAAGGTTCACTACAGAAATGCTTGAAAATGACTGTGGTGTGTGTGTGTGTGTGTGTGTTACTGTATTATATGGTCACACTCCTAAGGAGAAACACACAGTACACTTCCTACACCTCTTGGTATCTGCTCTTCTCACATAGCCTGTTAGAGAGGGGTTGTACATTGAAAACTGAGTCTTCCTGGATACTTTATGAGCTCATATTGTCTTGCATGACAATATGAAAGACTTGTGGGTCCGTTGACAGTAGAAACTTTATCCTCTACTCTCAACATTGACTCTCGTTAAACATTGACTCACATCACAGCAGTAGTATTAAAATAGGCAAGAAATGCATTTGAAGCAAAACTCTGACAGTGTAACAGCGAAATGAACTGTATCTGTATTACCAGGCTTCTGACATACGAATCCTACTACAAAATACATCCCTTTTCCTCTTGGGATTCACATCTCTCTGTGAACCCAAATGTTAGTCTCATGCTGCAGCAATGCTGTTATTACTGTCTTTGAAAGCTTCTGGATTAATGCATGAGGGCTCTTGCTCATTTTAAAACGTTTTCCCGGGTTGTGAATAACGCAGCTCTGAAAGGATCTGGTGCGACGTAGCACCACTCTAATTGGGCTCACTGCTAGTTGTTTGAAATGACCGAGAACATACAGCCAGGCAAGGCTACAGGAGCATGCTGGTAATCTGTGGACCTTTCAGCTCAGAGGCTTTGATTGATTCATTTCAGCTCATGGTTACATTTCAAGGTATTCTTTTATGGGAGCAAAATCATGGTGTGTTTCTCAGTACTGATTGCTCTTTCAGTACTGCGGAGACTCAGGACTGAACCAGCAGCTGATAATGGTACACTACTATTGATTGGAATCAACATCTCACCCCACTGGACGAGGCAAACATCCTCACTAATAAGATTCATTTTCTATTGTTGTAAAGACCAGGCTGTTTAGATTGCTCAACTGTCTGAAGGAATCAGACTTCTAGAAGTCCTGTCTGGCCATTATTTTTAGATAGAAAGCTGGACCCTGGTAAGATGTCAGTATTTATGTGGGGAGTCTTGCAAAAAGTGCATGTGCAAAAAACACCTTCCCAGGTGAAGAGTGAAATGATTGGCTATTGGAAATGATATGGCATAAAAAAGCTAAGCTGATCTCCCAGATAAGGTATCCTGGTCTTGTTCGTGACTGGTGCGAATGCCCAAGGCTTTTTACCCATGAAAAATACAACACTATTCCAAGTCCAATACAAATCACACTCCTTTACGTTGGAATTACCATGATTCGACCTTACTCGGTGATTCCTAGATTTAAATCATCCTCTGAAGTCGAGTCATGAAACATTCTTGCTTTTCCTGCTCTCAGAGTGAGTGTCACACAGCGGGATTACCTGACACATGACTGACACCGAGCACACTGATCACGGCACGTGTGGCTCTCTCTCCCCGAGTCAAACACCCAGCTGTCGCTCCATTTGACAATGTCTGTGTTAAAGGGCGAGTCTTTGGCCCGGTAAACGCAAACCCCTACACCAGTGTTCGCTCTCGGTAAAAAGGTCATGTGACAATCTCAAAAATGTTTTATTTGATGTTGACCAGGAGGACTGCTCATTAGGTTCCGTAGACGACTTCAGCATCATTCTCGGTCGCTTCCAATTTTGCACTCTTATAAAGGTCTGTCTCCTCTATTGTAATGAGTGTATTGATTAATTTAAATTCAGGCTTAGCAGCTGGCAGAAATAAGAGGTGCTTAGTGGGATGGGATCGCTTCAAGCACCCATTCTTCATGTGCTCTTAGACACTCAAGGCTTTTTTCCAGCAAATTGCTCACCTTAAAATCATGCTCAGACAAGATCCGTCTTCAAATATAATGAACAGGTATGCAGATATTTGTAATGGCCTTTTCTGGAATCTCAGACATTTTCAGAAAATGCTAGTAGGTTTGTACCGATCGGTTTCATGAAATGAGGTTTATACAATGGCAGACAGAATGGACGTAATGGATTAGAACCACGGAAGATTAAAGGTCACATTTCTTTATGCTGATCTTACTTCTTTGTTGTACAAATTCTACAGAGGGGACCTTGGGCCAAATTTCAGTTAAGAAATATGAAAATGTTTCTTATAGTGGATGGAAAATAAACACACCTAACTACAAAAAAAAAATACATTTTGTTGTGTCAGGTTCTGTAAACTTCATGGATTTAAATGGGATTTGTTTTATCTGATGCAAACGACAAAGCATATCATATAAATCCTATGAAATCATTTTCTTAAAAAAGAGAAATTAACTGACAGAACTGAAATTTCTTATATACGTACTATGTTCCTAGTATCAGTAGTCGGTAGAGATACTGCATCTGCCGATACTTTAGAGCAGCTCTCCACACGGTCAGCAGATCTGGAGGGGAAGGTCAACCCCTCTCCTCTTTACACAACTGTGCAGGCTGGGAGAGCTTTAACCAGCAAGACATTAACCAGCAAAAGCAGCTCCAGATGCTCTTATGGGGTTTAGGTCAGGGCTTTGACTAGACCTCTCCAGAACACCCTCCTTGCAAGCCACACTACAAAGCTTTGGCATTATTCCCACAGTCATCGTCCTGCTGGGTTTTGCATTTCTGGCTCACTTTTAATCAGTTTCTTCTCCAGAACCTTTCAAGATTGGCTCCAGCCTTCTTCTTTCAGTCCTGACAGGACTGTCCCTGACGTTGCGAACGAGAAACATCCACACATCATCATTCTTTCACGACCGTGTGCTTTACATGTGGGATGGGATTTTGGTGATGGACCGTGGTTGGTTTTTGCAAAATATATGTACTTGGTATTCATGCCAAAAATGTGTTTTTTTAGCTTCACAAATTTGTTGCAAGATCCTTCAGATGTCTTTGCCCAAACTTTAAATAGAAAGTCTAAAAAACTTTTTGAAAATGTCTTTACTTCGTTTCACCCTCCCATACAAACCAGATGTGGGCAATATTAATATTACACATTTCCTTGGCCATAAAACCCTGTAGGCTTTTTCAAGGTTGCCACTGAATACTTGGCCAAGTGTCTTCTCTTCCAGTCATCTAGTTTTGAAGGATCCCCACAATTTGGCAGGTTGTGAGTTGGAGTTGGGCGTTTCCAGATCTTAATAATGGACATAACAGTTCTCTGGGGCATCTTTAAGGCCTCAGCAATCTCTCATTTAGTGTTTATTCCTCCACAACTTTGTCATGGAGATGTTTGGGGAAGTCTTGGGTGTCGGTGCTGTTTCCATTATGTGGATTGGCACTTACAAACTGAAGTATCACAGTAAACCTGATGTTTTATTCAAGCTATTCAGTTAATTGCTGTGGTTCTACACATATGTTGCATCATTAAGTGACTGTGTGACCTTGAAGGAAATTCCAAATATTGTTTGAGGCATGTTAGAGGTGTATACTTACCAAACCAAGATACCAAAGCTGTACATTTAAAAATAAAAGTTTCAAATTTTATTGTTAGCTTTTTACTTTCACTTTGTTAAGTATTTTATGTAATTAGTAAGAGTAATTAGTAAACTAAATGTGAAAAATCAACTGTAAATAGTTAACAGTTTAATAGTGTAATAGTTTAATACTTTAAATATTATACTTTCATCTATCTTGGAAGAAAATGCAGCTTCTTGCAGTGTTTTGCAACAGCTACAATACATCTCTGTAATTATTTGTAAATTTTTTCAAAAAGCACTAATGCAAAAACACAAACTAAATTCAACAAAATGCATAACTTTGTTCTTGATTAAGCTTTGCCTTTAAAACGCATTGCCACTACTATAAACTACACATTAGTTTAATCAGTTGCAATAATGAATAAGAATGAGTTGGAAACAAGTGAAAAATGCATAAATATGTATGAGTGGGTTGGTATAAATATGCATGTTGGAGAAATCCATGTAAAAATGGGTTTAGCAGGAATAATGCAGTACAGGAAACTATCCAAATTTTTCTCTTGCAAATGAGATTTTGGAACAAAATTTTAAATCTAACATTGAAGTACCACAAAGAACATATCTTTAATCAACCACAGCGCAGCATCTCTGGGCTTGGCCGGGATGAAAGACGTCATCTCCATCGCACATGAAAGGAAACTTGTGTGTAACGTGTGTGGAGATGACATGAAAGAAAGGAAAACATTTGAGGAATGTCAGCAGATCATTCATGGGCTTGGAATGACACCTGATCTTGTTCCTAATAATAACGTGTGGATGCTGTAACTGTTCCTACTGTCAGTATTATAGATCTATAAAGATCCAAGATCCTGAAGACCACTGGTAAATGTCATTACATGCGCTATGCTACAGAATTTTTTTATGTGTGCATTCAAACTACATTACTGTTTTCCAATTGGTTTATTACACCTTTAAAACTGTGTATGAACAGTTAGGCTTGTTAGTGTTTAAAGTATGACGTGTGTGCTATTTCTGTTTTGGTGTAGTGGCTGGAGTTTCGTCTTCTGAAGGGCGCTGCTTTTTGCATGAGAATTTAATGGTAATTGTGTTTGGGATGAAGTGCGCTTACGGTTATGCAAAAACAGCTCAGGAGATTGTGTGAATTAGCCGATTATTCTAAGAAGTTTTGCCAGAAAGGTTTTCTTTTTTGTAATTGAAGAAAAGATTTGAGGCGCTGCGCTTAAAGTTCCAGCGACTGCAGAAAACAACCTTGGAATTTACAGCTATTCTTATTGTTTATCTGTTTTATGTATTAACTCTTGGAAGACAAAAGCACCATTAAGCACAGTAATATTTAGAATCAGGTTTCCCAAGCAGAAGAGAGTAGATGATGGATTGGTGGTTTTCTTTGGAACAGAATAAGGCAAAAACATTCTACCAAAGGTACTGGTGAGAGCAGGTTGCTGTCCAAGGTCCTGATCTGTGTGGGTGCACCACAGAATGGGGAGCTGTTCAGGGTGCTGAAGAGTTTGCAGACACCAAAGCACAGAGTAGCACTAGTTTGCCCTTGAGAGCTGCTCAGTAAGTCAAGCCCTCTTCACTGTAAGCCTCATTCCATGAGGGCACATCTTTTCCAGTTCAGAGCAAGCACACGTGGACACACTCAGGTGCCCTTCTGGTCCTTGATACGATTAAGCAGGTGAGACAGGTGAGTCTATTTTCAGCACTTGCCAACAGCTGAATTCTTATTTGTTGCTGGGAGAGAAATTGAGGGTTTTTTGTGCACTTTTATTTGAGGAATGCTTTGCACTTGACTGAACAAACACTGCTCTCTTGGTGGTTCTTCCCATTGTGATGTAGTCTTGTTTCTACTCTCTGGACTTTAGTGAAGGATCAATGAGCAAGTGGCGCCGCTCGATTGGCCATTACCATCCACTGGAGCCAATTAGAGCTGATGTATCAGACAGACACTTAAACTCGGTCTGAGAGTTAACCCTCTTTGTCTAACCTCCACAATAGATTTGCATTTTACCTTAGGCATCATAGTGTTTTTTCTAACGGCAGTCTAACTGGATTAAAATGAGTGAGCTAAACTGTAGCCTATCGGAACGGTGAAATCTGTAATTCTGTTACGATGGGGGAAAGACTTGGACAAAAATCTGCTACAAGATTAAATAAACAAATATTTAAATAGTGAGTTTTTGTTACAGTTAATAACTGTATCTATATCATGATTTTTAATAACACAGAATTAATTGAAACTAAAAACTAACACTGAAGCTAACTTAAATCTTTAAGCTAACAGAACTCTTCCATTCCAAATACTTCAGGACCTACAATAGCCCTTATTTTTACTAAGCTCATGAATATTCATGAGCAGTATCTTACCCTTAATTGATTTCATGGATGACTGGTTTACAAATGAGAATTCCTGCATTTGTTTCTGTTTCATCACGATGCACCACATACAGCATGCAGGAGGTGAGCAGCAAAACAACGCAAAGTCTAGCATAAGGAAACTTAACCAATGAATCAAAGCTTAGGGAATCCATTATGCTTATTGGAATGAAGTGATGCACTGCAGTTCTCTTCAAATCTAGTTTTAAATAATCTAATTCAGATTTACTAGAGGAACACAATAATCACTGATGGTTTCAATTACCAAACAATACCAATAATTACAAAGGAAATCAAATTTTCAGACAAAAATCTTTTTGTAATGATGTGTTGCAAAGTCAGCCAGACAGAATGTTGTGTTTAGTAATTTTACACTTTTCTGCCTCTCAAGCGTATACAATCTTTATAACGATGAAACACATCAGCTTCAGCCTGAAAAGGTGCAACTGTTCAGTGAAAACATACATATTCCTCAGTCACCTGACTGCTTTGGACCAGTCAGGTAACACTTAACAGCAGCCAACAGTCTTCCACTGAAATATGAGCCCATATTGGTTTAAAACATATGGGAGGCCCAAATCTAACAGGACAGCTTGAGCAGCTGGACTGACACACACAGTCATAACCAGGACCTGGATAGTTCATTTTCTCCGCAAATGTTTTGTTCTTCTATTCATCTCTGACACATAAATTGCATCGTGATCTGAGGCCCCTGGAGACTGGAGCTTAGGCTCTCCCCAGCGCTGCCATGTTAAATGACCTTTGAAACAATTTGATTATGATGTTCTGCTGACAGATTTGTCATGAGAGAAGAGACAGTAATGGATCTGAACATGAGAGAGAGAGAGAGAGAGGAAGATCGAAGAGAGGGAAAGAGAAGGAGAGACTAGGAGAGGTGGGAGAGAGGGAGAAAGAGCAAGAAGGAAAGAGAGCAGGAGAGAGGAAATAAAGAGATAAAGAGTAATTGAATGAAAAGAGGGATGTAGAAGAGGGAAGAATGGGAGGAATGAGATAGTAAGAAAGGGAGGAATGAGATAGTAAGAATGGGAGTAATGAGATAGTAAGAATGGGAGTAATGAGATAGTAAGGAAGGGAGGAATGAGATAGTAAGAAAGATAACCAGAAGATTAGAAGAAGATAAGGAAGAGAGTGCGTGAGAGAGACAGCAGGAGAGATTAGGAGAGAGATAGCAGGAGAGAGTGTGGGAGAGAGAGAGTGCAGGATAGAATGTGGGAGAGAGACAGCAGGAGAGAGTGGGAGAGAGAGCAGTAGAGAGTGGGAGAGAGAGTGTGTGAGAGATAGACAGTAGGAGAGTGTGGGTGAGATCAGGATAGAGTGGGAGAGAGGGAAAAAGAGTGAGAGCCAAAAGGATAGATGAGGATTAGAGCGGAAGACAGATCATTAATCAGTACACTGGATAAAACTGGATCTACTGTACACCCCGCCGCTCATACTAATGAATGAATGTGTGAAACCTGTTTACTGGCCAAAACAGAACAAACTCACAACAAACAACACTGCAAGGTGCTGAGTGTTGCTTTTAGAGGAGGACTTCATTACACACAATGAGGACTTCATTACACACAATGAGGACTTCATTACACACAACGGCCCACAGCTGGCTGGAGTCACTCCACAACTGTACTAATCACATTTCTGTTTTTACTCTCTGTTGGGTTTTCATCACTCAGTTTAATCACTTTTTTATTACCTCTGAACGCTACAGGACAATGACTTGTCATGAGTTACTGGATTTGTAGTTTAGGAGTATGATAGGAGCCTGCTGTGTGTGGGGGCTCTCCTCACTGTGCACCATCCCTACACACAACCGACTGCCTCCCTACTGAGGTGTGTGAAGACCATCATACAGGAAGAGTCTCACCCAAAGGTCTGCTGCTCTGTGTTTAACACAGCATCTGTCATCTGTCATTGCTCACTCTCAGCCCACATACACGTTCACACACACACACACAAACGCACACATAGACATGCACACATATGCACAGACTCACACAAAGCCACATGAGGACAAACAGAGACACACATCTGTGCACTGATATGCAAAGGCCCACACACACACACACACACACACACACACACACACACACACACACACACACACACACACACACGGTCATGTGCACAAACCCCCGCCTTTTGTTCCGAGCACAATGTAACCGTGTTGGAGGCAGGCGAGGTTTAAAAGCCAAAACAGACGTGCTGATAGGATGGAGACAAAGGCAGACGTGTCGCTGTCAGCATTCCCCCAGCACAAGCCCCGTTTCTACAGGATAAACGTTACCAGGGAAACTGCTGCCGTTTCCCAGGGGACGGACACCATCAGACTGTCAGTCAGGCGGAGAAGTATCGGGCTCCAGCACAGCTCTGCATGCACTGCAACGCCATTCGTCCTTCCCACGTCCCGTTTGCCAGGACGCTTCAGGCCACCCTCGCTCCCTTTTTGTGGGCGGAGCCACGAGCATAACAATCGAAGCAGTACAAATTTCTCAAAAGCAGGTGTTTTGTCTGCGCAGTCCAGCTGTTGGAACAGAGCCCTGCGCACATATTGATTTCAGATAAGTGTCGTCCATAACTTATTGAATGTCACTTTGTACAGAACAAGTGCAGTCAGGCATCTCCGGTGCAGAGGTACCTGGGCCAAAGGCGATCCTGTTACCAGGAACACACAGACTGGCTATTAGAAATGATTAACCCTAACTATTACCACGCTCTTCTTTAAGAACTTACAACATGCAAAGCTAAATGGATTTCAGATCTGAGTTGCAATAGAGGTGATTGGTATTAGCATTACTGAGTGTGAGTGTAGATGGTCAGATGAGTAGCTCAGTGTAGCTTTACTGCTGCTGATTTGATGCATAATCCATTACTCATAAGTTCATACAGTTCATATGCAGTCGAGCTGGAACTCTGAGATCAATAACAACAGAATTATTTTACACGACAACATCAATTATTCCTGATATTCTTTAATCCAATCTAAAACATGTAGACCAAGCAAACCCAGAGACCTGTCTGGAGCTCTGTATGTGTGATATATAACAAACCCAAACACACAGTTACATGCCTTAATTATCTAAGGGCAATAAACAGAAGAACAGAAAACTGCTGCTTGGCCAGGAAGTTGCACACCATTAAAGTTCTGATATCAGAGTCCATGTGGAGAAACACTGTGTGGAGTGATCTGACCTGCTTTACTAGGGTTTTTTTAGTCAGTCTGTTGTCTTCCTGCATCCTCCTGTCTCAGAGAGAACAATGAGAAAACTAGTGATCACTATAGTTCACTGTGATCTAGAGATCACTAGAACACTTACGATCACTAGGGTTTACACTAGGGATTACACTTTTGATCACTAGGGTTTACACTAGGGTTTACACTTATGATCACTAGGGTTTACACTAGGGTTTACACTTATGATCACTAGGGTTTACACTAGGGTTTGCACTAGTGTTTACACTTATGATCACTAGGGTTTACACTTCTGATCATACGTATACATTTGTTTGCAGTTTGCACAAAAGGGATCTGCAGGTCTGTGGAAGGTGAGTGCTGCTTCCAGACCTTCAGTCAGTCAGTCGACTGAACAATGAAATTAGAACTGGAGAGTTAGTGGAAAAACCCTGAGCTCTAAAGGATGTGCACTTTGTTGGAGCCGTTATTCATCAAGTGTCCATTTGCAGAGTTGTGCTATGTGGTTGCTATGTAGATAAATAATCACCATTAATCTCATATTAAACTAGGAGAAGGCACTCCCTGTTTTAGACAACTGCTCTCAAGTATGTAATTATGTCTTTAATTAGAAGAAAATTGAGTTCACACTATGGGGTCCTGTTCACATTCACACAGACATGCACACGCACACCCATGAACATATACACACACTCTAAAAACTACCCATCACACACATATATACACACACTCTCACACACCCATGAACATATACACACACTCTAAAAACTACCCATCACACACATATATACACACACTCTCACACACCCATG
>JAOYMR010000018.1:4254198-4274831 GCA_025802075.1 Tenebrosternarchus preto | reverse complement strand
GAGAGAGAGAGAGAGAGAGAGAGAGAGAGAGAGACAGAGAGAGAGAGAGAGAGAGAGAGAGAGAGAGAGAGAGACAGAGAGAGAGAGAGAGAGAGGTGCAGAGAGGAAAGAATCTCCATCCTCGAGGTGGTCAAGGTAATTGGCACAGTGGGGCCTCGTCCGGGAGTCTCCCTTGAGTCTGTCTGGGGATGCTCCTCCATAGTGGGAGGCCATTATCTCTGGCTCCAAGGGAGCTGCAGTATGACACACACTCTCAGCCCACGTACGAGAGAACGCATGAGTATCCACCCACACTCGCACACGTGTGCAAACACACACACCACACACACGCATGTACACAAGTGCAGACACACACACACTCACAAACACAGACACACAAACACACAAGTATACATACACAAACACACACATCTACACACTCAGACAGATACACACACATGCACACACACAATAAATGTGTATGGCAACCTATATGTAATGCTTAGTGAAAGAACTCCAAACACAGTTGCGGTGTCCATGCAATACGTCTCAATTCAGCTTCACAGTGAAGGCCACCATCGTTACTGTATTCTATCAAAGCTACCAGTTACTCTGGAACCGTGTAGCATCTCGATGCCGCTTCAACACCGGAATGTCTGTTGGCCATTATCAGTGAACAATGGTATCATCCATCAGCTCAAATCTAGGTGGTGCTTTAAAAACTCCTGTCACTCAAAAATCTGAAAATCCATCTGTCATTGTGAACAAAATAGCAACTGTAATGGCTCATCAAAGGCAGGGTAGAAAGACTCTTCCCTCGAAGACAACATCCATCCAACGTTGGAAATGAAACCCAGGCAATCTGCCCGAATTCAGGGGAAAAGAATCAGAGAACACGTCTGCTGAAGCTCCTGTGTGTCTGACATACATCTGAAGTGCAGAAAAACATTGTAGCCCACACAGCCAACAGCCATTCCCATGCTGAGAGCACATCTCCCAGCCAAGAAGAAACAGGGAGGGCTGGTGGGAGCGAGGCTGAACCAGGCAGGGAAAGCAGGTAAATGAAAGGAAAAAAAAAGGCCCCGTGTCACTCACATCGGCACCTGTATCAGGTGTGGATTCGTTCTACATTCATGCTGCAGGACTTACAACACACGAACATAAATATCTGCTAACGTTCAAGTCTGACAACATAGTACATCTAAGAACTCTTTCCACTTTGTATGATTTAGTCGGCAGGTTTTTATACTTTTGATAGATTAGAGTATCTGTACACTGTAATTTGTCTAATGTCTCACCAAGGAACACAAACCTACACACAGTAGCTACTCCTGTTGTTATTATTATTAGTAGTAGAAGTAGTAGTAGTAGTAGTAGTAGTATTATTAGTATTATTATCATCATAGCCCAATGCATCAAACGGTACCAGGTATACCTTGAAAAACATAGAACAAAGATATTAAGTACACAATAAGAATAATTGGATCCCCTCTGGAAGAAACCAAGGCAGAGGTGATGGCCCAAGCTTCTGCAGATTAGAACCAGCCACTGTGACTACAGCTGTCAGACAGACCAGCTCGTTAAAACACTCACAGTGTTACAAGTGTTATTCACAAACTTTTACAACAGGTACAACAACAAAAGCCGTTCAGGTGGGACCCGGTGTTCATTCAAAGCTGTTTACATAGCAACAGTATTAATGACGCTTCACTCTGTGCATTTAGATGTGTCATTAATCACCGCCGTTCTTTTAAAGCCACACAGTTTTTTTGTTTGTTTTGCTCGTAGTGTTCAGTGTTAAAAATGCAGGTAGACAGTACCTTCTACACAGTACCTTCTACACAGGTACACAGTACCTTCTACACAGGTACACAGTACCTTCTACACAGGTAGACAGTACCTTCTACACAGTACCTTCTACACAGTGTGTGTAGGAATTATTATTCTTTTCTTCCTCCTCCTTCTACTAATAATAATCATCATCATCATCATCATCATTTTTGTAGTAGTAGTAGTTTCATCACATCAGCCTCCAGTGGGTACCTGGTAGGCCCAGTAGCTCAAAGGTTTTAAGTTGACTTTCTTTAAACAATTACACACATGCTACTTGAGCACAGTCTATTCCCCTACAGCTCTTACTCTTAAAAGAACCTTTTACACCTGTAAAAGGCTTTACACACCAGTGCCTAACAGGGCAGGAGTGCAGTGTGCGTGGGTGTCTACACCTGTGCATGAGGACAACACCCTCCGCTCTGTCACAGAGCGTTAGAGGCTGAGATGGACATCCCTTATATCTTGTTTGCACTGAGTTTGTTTTTGCACTGAGGCTCCATGAAATGTGGGTTGAAGGACATCAAGGGAACTTTTCAGGGCAGTGACTCCAAACAGCAGTGAAAGAACTTGACAGTTGTCGGGGAGTGAAGCAGATAAATAGGGAAAAATCTGTAACCACAGAGTTCTGAATTATTTAGCAGCAAGTTGCTACTAAAATCTCACTACTTCATAAGGATTAACTGAACAGACGAACCATTGTAGTGTTACTCTTTTTGCAAGTTTCTGTGGAAGTTATGAATAATTCTCCACTCATACTCAAACTCATTGTGGTCAGGGAAGATCCTCGTTTGCAATTCTCCTCAACTTCACCTTTTCTGGGTTTGCTTCTAAAACATAAAGGAGACATGATGCACTTGTTATCTGTGGAACTACATGTCCATGCTTAAAACGAACTCTATCAGCACAGTCTTTATCTTTCGCTATTCAAATTCTGCCAGAGAAGCAACTTTTGGAATGGCCTTTTATTAAGGAAGAATGTGAATTAATGATAACACTGAAATGTTCTTTTGAAGGTAACATTGCACCATGTGATATAGCAGTGAATTACCTCTGGAATGCCATTTTTAAGACCTTTTTCTAAAAAATATATTTTCATTTACTAAAAAATGGAAAAAGCAATATTGTTTGTGAATACGGTAAATGCTGAGATTAGTAAACAATGCAGGCGCCATTGTGCATTCTCCATGGTGCTGAACGTTCGGACGTTGAAGGTCACGTGGTGTAGATGCTGCTGCCAGACCCCTGTATGACCACGAGACCTTGGAGCGCACCAGCTGAGCGAGTCAGCCAACCCAACACGAGTTTCTGCCCGGCGAAAGATTCACTGCCAATTCATTACAAGCAACGTGATTTAGCTGGTAAATCCACCAATTATGCACACACTACAGCACGATTTAGATTAGCAGATAATTGAATGTATTCAGCGAACCATATTGTTTACTCAAGCAAGACCTCAAAAAATATTCTAGCGCTATGAACATTCATTCACCAAACATGCTGTCTGTACGAACGTTCTTAACCAAATAAATAGATATTAAATGTGTGTATTTGTGAGCAGTATTTTATTAAAGTGTTTATTTGGACGCTTCTCAGGATCACAGCATACCGCCTAATATAAAATTAATGGAAGATAACCGATGTACCCAATCTGAACCTGTACTCCCCTTTTATCTTCACAACAACAGATAAAAAAAAACAGATTGCACAAGTGCTCCGTACTTTACCGCGAGGCCGCCTGGGAAGATCCAAGCGCGAAAACACCTCGCCACGAGCTCAGACGGGCACGTCTGCTAACCCGATCAATTATTCACGTGCGCCAAAACGTACTTAACGCCAGCGTGTAACATAACGCCTTGGAGAGGGGTGGTTTTACACCGTGACAAATAACATATAAAGTCTATTAATAACTCAACATTTCACTTCTGGTGTAAGAAAAGAAAACGAGCGGTCCCAAATGACCGCGATCTAGCGTCCAACCATCGGCGAGTTTTCAATTCGTAATTGATAAATATTCCATGCATACTTTGTGGTGCTATATAATAGCTTTTTTCAAAACTGAGTTTATCTGCTTCATAACTTTATACCTGTATTGCCATAAACGATCTGAACACAGATAAGAAAATGGAAAAATGGGGGGAAAATGATTTTTGCAACTTACAAGCTTTAACGATTGGTGATGGTCAAAGGCATTTCAAGAGCGGTAAATTACATCTGTGTGCTACGTGGCTCCAGCCAGACCTGCAGCCAACATGCTCTGGTTTCTCACCATACGGGCTCGCTTGATGGGTTTTCGCATGGTTTTCGTATTCTAGACCGCAATGCCGGATGCTGTGAGTTAAAAACTGATATTAAAGAAAGAACATTATCGCCATCTGCAGTTCAGAACGTGGTAGTACAACAAAAGCAATATTGCACTGGACTGATGTTTTCAGATGGATTCTTGTGGTTTTCGTTTTCTTTATTATTGTAATTTCTGTTTTGAGTATATTGAGTATAAACTCTTACCTAAAAGACATTTGTCTTTATATTCATTCTGACAAGTTTATTTAAATACAGAGTATCCTTGTTAATGTTTGGAGTGTTTTCTTTGGACAGCGACCATTTGGTACCTGAAAAAATGAACATACAGAATTCATATAATTTAGGCAAAACTTTCAAATGATCATAGAGATACTCTGTATCAGTTGTTCTGTTTCTGTCTAGGATATTTTTGCACGTTCGTGAGTTTGGCCCATGTCTCATTTGAGCTCAATTCCAAATTCCAAAGTAAAATCTGCAGTGGCAGATCAGTGGAAGCGTGACACAAACATCCCTGCTCTAGAACACACAAGACACAAACATGGAGGATTATTGACATTGTTAGATTTGCCACTCATTTAATCTGGAATGCCCAACACTTTTGGCAGGCTGATGGGTGTGTTCTTCAGAACAGGACAATCAAACAGGAAGTGTGTAAAAGAAGAACAGACTCTGAAGTGTTTCTGACGGCCACAAGCACACACATACACAAAATACTGCAGATTCTCTTAAAATCATTACTCAGAATAATGCAGCTAGTAAAACCAACCCTCACTCATCCTCTAATATATGATGGATGCCGCATGGTTTAGACTGTGACTCTCACAGCTGCAAAAGTGCACTGGCCACTGCTCCAGTGTGTGACCACTGCTCTTTGTTATCGGTCAGTGTCTTACCAAAGAACTGCTTGGCTGGGTAGCTCTGTGTGCTAGTCCACTCAGCCCAACAGTGACACCTATACATGTAAAATACCCACACACTGCAGTACCTGAGAAACTTGAATTAGCTCAGTACCCATAACCATGGCACTACCCTGTCAGTTTTTTAATGCTGGATTGAGAACAACCTGCCACCCAAATGATGCCCACATAGCGCTGCGGTCCTGTGATCAGAAACCAACCAGCACTGCTGAAATGGGCAGTCAGCATAAACTACGGCCTATAAGGGCACATTTATAACATCTCCATTGACATGTACAGAATTTAGCAGACACTCTTATCTAGAGCGACTCATAAAAGTGTTTTGTCATCTACTTGTAGAATGTATCCTAGCTCACACAACAGTTTCGAACCAATACACCACTGAACTAGGAAACTTGATCCCTAGAATGAATTACAGAATGAGTATACGTGTGATATTGAAGAACACTAAGTGGTAAGAGGGTTCATTTAGTCAATCGCAGTGCAATACGATATTTCCATAATGCAGGATTTAAATTACTACTCAAACAGACAAGTCTTCAGTCTGTGTTTGGAGACAGCTAGGGCCTCTGCCAGAAGTTCATTCCAGTTCATCTGAGAGCCAGACAGAGAGAAATCTTAATGCTTTTTTTCCGTGAGACTTAAGGGCGGTGTTTCAAGATGAGCCGTACTTGAGGAACAAAGTACCTGAGGTACAGGTAGGGCTTTGAACGTCGTCATGGTAGGGAGGGACTTGGCTATTCTTACCATAAGGGCTTTAAATCTGATGCAAGCAGCTACTGGAGGCCAGAGAATGGAACACAACAGTGGAGTAGGGAAGATGCATCTCATACACAGGGGGTGTATATCAACTCCAAATGTTATACAGATACTGTGTATCAAAGATGGAAACTCTTGGGGTTGTTACTCTGGATCACATCATACCGTTCAGCATCACACATCGTTCTGAATCATGTGTCATTTTGGATCAACTGTCAGCAGGCTGTTTCTGCATAGACAAACCCATGTTGAAAGCACACTTTGAAAAACTGGATCTGTTATCACAGCAGTCTCCATACTAAAGACCATGAACAAATTATTCACAAGCAGAATAATATAAATTCAGGAAACAGTATTTCAGTCTTCTTTAATTCATGTCACACTGATAAAGCCATTCGGGAAACGTTCTGTGGAACACTGAAAACTTCAAAGCTTTCCAGATATTCAACACCAAATGCTATTTGCTAACATTCATATATAAAGTGCAAGGAAACCAGCCTACACAAAAAGACATGCAACATTTGTGCTATTGCACTGATATATAATCAGACTGTACCAAAATATTATACAAATTCATATGTTATGCACATGAGATAAAAGCATTGAAAAGCAAATGAAAACAAAAAGTGAACCATGTAGCTAAACTATAGATTAGTCAACTTTATAATCATGGTGGCACTTTCACCTCCACACTCACAAAATACACATTCTATCATTCGTAGTCATCGTCTACACCGATTTCCTCCTCCTGCAGGAGCCATACTGATCTGAGATCAGAAGGCCATAAGGAGAACCCAGAGCTGAGCTGCCTCCAGACCCACAGTATGATGTCCCCTCCACCCTGTAGGAGACAGAGCTGTAGAAGACAGGATTTGAGTGACACCCCTGGAGCTCAGACTGCCAGGAGGCCAGACTGTCACAGGCAGGCGGTCCATAGCACGCCCACATGGGGCAGAGATGAGATCCGGGCGTTATAGGCCACTCGGCTCTGTTCTTGGAGCCTGGACCCTCCACGGGAGAAGGTGTGATAAGATTAGTGCAGCTGCCTGCCCCAGCCACGGGCACGGAGAGGGGGCTTTGGCTGCCGTCTCCGTTCCGTGCTGCAGACTCGACGGACGTCGAGTCTCCTCCACTTCCCCAGCCTCTTCCATGGGATGCTGCTCTGAGCTCCGCCTGGCACTCCCGCATCGACCTCCGTCTCCCGCTCTCCTCATCGGCGTTTGCAGTAAGGAAGCGCAATACGACCAGATTAAGGAATGCGCCGATGACGCTCAAGCCCACAAGGACGTACACGAACGTGAAGGCTACGTACTGGGCCCTTCTCTCCAGATCGCCCTGCTTCTGAAGGGCAACAAAGTCCCCAAAGCCGATGGTGGTGAGCGTGACAAAGCAGAAGTAGCAGGCGTGGAAGTAACCCCAACCCTCGAAGTAAGAGAAGACCCCTGCCCCCACGCACAGAGTACCCAAGCAAGTGAGAAATCCCACTAAAACCATACTGACCATGGACACACCCGTCCCACGCAGGCCCACACACCTGCGGCTCCTGCGCATCAGGTAGCGTGCGAGCGTGTTCATGCGCTCACCCACGCTCTGGAACATAACGAGAGTCAGTGGGATGCCCAGGACAGCGTAGCACATGCAAAACACTTTACCGGAATCAGTGCGCGGCGTTGAATGGCCGTAACCTGTACGAGCAAGCAAACATATTGTGAATGAACAGTGAGTAACCTCCATTACTACTTTCCGCTATTAGTGCTAAACTTGAACTTAGATATTTTTCATTTTGAATTATGGATTGGATTAAACAGTAAGTCAAACCTTCTAAATTAAACATTCAAAATCAGCTATTTTTTTTAATAACACTGGCCCATGTTGCCCAAAGAGTACAAGAAACACGTGTATTTCCTAACACTTTGCCATGAAGAAAACTAAGGGAAGCGAATATGAAGCGCAGGATTTGTGTGTGACGATCAAACTCAAAACGGTTGCCACCCGAAACGGTTAAAAGCAGCTCCCTGTATAGTACATTGGAAGGCTATGTGCACATTCACTTCTTAAGCAGCTAAACGTGGCAGAGCTGCAAAACCTGAAAGATCCTTTCGTTTGCATCCTACAGGCCTACTAAAATGTCAAGAGACACCTAAAGTTTTACCTACAGTTGTAATGTTAAGAGACACCTAAAGTTTTACCTATAGTTGTAATGACGGTAATAGCAAAATAGAACGATCCTGCAAATTTCCACTGCCGTCCAGCGCGATGAGGCTTCGATAGGAGCACCACGTTCTCTATTTCTTTAAAATCCTCATTTGAGAAGCCGAACTTGCGTTTCATTTCTGCAATTTTCTCCCCGAGAACTTTGTTCCTGAAGCTCTCGGTGTCCGATTCCAGAGCGTCAAAAATCGCAGCTCCCACAAACAGGTAAACAAGCACGCAGAGAATCAGCGAGAGAGTTCGAATGTTCTGCGTCTTCATCCTCGTGCACCTAACTATAACGAGAATGGCAAGGGATACAAACTTTGTCCCACCACATAACCGCTTTTTATGCAATTCGGGCAAACGAGGCGTCAGGTCGTGCAAGTTGTAAAAACTTTGCTTTTATATCTTAAAGAAAGTTGCAAACTAGCAACCCGGTCTGTGTCGCGATGAGTTCGTGGTGGCAAAAACTCCGGTTCTCTCCATGGTACTGAAGGTCAGCTCACATGGTTCTGACTGAACGTGATCACGTAATCTCTCGTTACGTGGCGCTCGGTGCAGCTTACTTATACGCTTCCAGCTCACGCGCTAAGAAACCGCTAAAAACGCGCGTTACTCCTCAGTGAATGCGGAAACAAACTACCCCCAGCCTGAGGGGGAAATAGCTGGCCTTTCCATAGTCTAGAACAATCCTGATTACTTAGTCTCGTGAAGCGTGAGGCCTATTTGAAGTATGCGGTGCACACGTGGCCGATGACGCTGAATGATGCTCTGGCAGATATGACCTTTCATGAGACACACATAGCGACTAGCTGCTGTACCCTTTATTAACAACGTCAACCTGGCAAGGGGGTGGAGGTGTGGAGGTGAGGCTACCATGTTCACAGCCAGGATTTAATGAGAACCAAGCCACTGAGACTTAAATGTCACTATAACACTTAAAACCTACAAGCATGGCTTTGCACTGTGGACACGGTATCAGACAAAACATGGAACCCAGAACATGACATGTAAATGTTCTTCAGGTTTACAGGAAACAATTCAACATTGTCTGTTCTGTCACAAGTTAAATGTTTAATTATGGATTCTTTTACTGATAGTGCTTTTCACTCAAGGAAGACTGTTGTTACTTCAGTAAAATATTGACTCAAGTAGATAAAAGTAAACTGAAAGACTGAAAAAGCCACAGAAGGCCTCAGAGATGTAAAAACCACCAGAGCCTTAAATACATATAAATTAAAACACATGTAACTGGTTGCCACCTGCATTTACTGTCCAGAAAAAAACTAACTGGCTTCATAGGTTTTTGAATTAAACCAGGTGAGGATCAGGTGACTCCAATAAGGTTTCAACAGAGCTTAACTTATCCAAGGACCACAGCCACATGCTGTCTTTCCTGGAGCACCTCGAAGTTAAGTGTCCTGTATGTGAGTGGTTCAGCCTTTGTGAATACGTTCCTTGTTTGGTTTGTGACCACAACACACACAAACATCTAAACCTGTTGGAACTGAATGAGACAAACAAGGCATCCAAGTTGCTCTGGAGTCAGAAACTGTGTTTGCAATACAGGGAGACACATGTACACACATTCATGCACACGCGCACACACACACACACACACACACACACACATCCTTCTCAAAGTAATAAACACAGGTCCTTAAAGCTTGCATATAAGCCTTTTTTTTAACTAATTATTATTGTACAGACCAGAAGACATCTTTAGTTTCCACAGAAATAATACATTCCACAAAAAATAAAATAAAACTTCACTGCATTTTCCAACCTGTTTGATTCTTCACAGGACATTTTCTTTGGCTCACTGCTTACACCCCACAGCACTGCGCCAGCTGGGCTAACAGCTATGTGGCTTCGCACGGCCTTGGGCTTTTACATCAGGAACTTTGTAGATCAGCTGCGATCACACAACACATCGCTGCTCTAATGGACTTCAAGTCCTGTGGAAAATGGCTTATCTTGTTTTAATTCATGCCAGACATGATCAGCCAAGCCCATGTAAGAGCATAATAAAAGCAAGTCATAGGGCAATCTGCATCTACTCTGATCATTTCCTCTTCGATTCTGTATTGACATTCTGTATCACAGAGGAAACAGTTCAGTAAGGAGGCTTTTATATATATAAAAGTTCATATATAGATCACGCCGAGGCCAGAATCCAGTCAGCCCTCACTGACACACCAATCAGAACACACATTCACAATCACAAACACATGCTCACTTCCCCCTGTCCAATCACCTGTTTATCATCACACACCTCTTCCTCTTTGTCCTCTCTCCTGTTTCAGCCCTGCTCACATTAAGTGTTTTGTTGAACATCACTAACCTTTTCTGAGACTGTTGTTATATCCTGAATTTGTTCCAATAAAGTGCTCTTTCTCATTTTGTTTGATTTTGGAAATAAAACTTTGAGTTCACTGCTTGGTCCTTGTTCCAGCTTCACAGCGTAAACGTAACCAACATTTAGCCAACATTTCCAGAGAAATCTTAGCTAGTATATGTTTAATTGTGCTGAGATCTTCATGGGTTTGGACAAATAATTTAATTACTGGGCTCCTTGATATCTGTCCTTTGCTGAAAAGTCACAATATATAAAGTATCTGTAATATTTAGTCACCTGCACCTCATATGCATCTTACTAAGACCTGTGAGGAATGTAAAGTGCCTTTGGTCATTTGGCCTGGGACCTGTCCAAGAGGTGTGAAACATGTCCAGGAAGTCTGGAACCTGTCCAAGAGGTGTGAAACATGTCCAGGAAGCCTGGAACCTGTCCAGGAGGCGTGAAACCTGTCCAAGAGGTGTGAAACCTGTCCAGGAGGTGTGCTGGTGAATATAGCTCCCAGGTCAATAGGTCTCAAGAGCTTCCTGACAGCACTGATAAGTAGACATGCTGAGTTTCTTTCTTTCTGGTGCTGGTATGTTAATGAATACCTCCATAGGTGCACGTATCTCACAGGGTACTCTCTAACCAAAGGAGTCTGTCTTCCAGACGTGCCATAATGTCACCCTGCTGCTTTAAAGACTGCAGGTTAATTTTTAACTCTTCAACATTAAGCTGATGTGTGCAGCACACAGTTTTAATCACTGAGTATACATGGGTCAGTGCAAATGTTTTCCCCTTCTAAAGGAGAGAACTATAGTTCTACAGGGGACCTACAGGGGATCATGTTTTTCTTAGAGTTGCAATAATATGTATATATTATACAGTATATAATATAGTATGTATATAGTAGAGTATATATATATATATATATATATATATATATATACTATAGGTATATAGTATAGTAGAATGTATATAGTATATGGCATAGGGTATGTAGTATAGGTTATGTAGTATAGGATATAGGGTATATAGTATAGTATTTTGGTTTTCAAAAAAGGGTGGGGAGTCATGTATGCATTATCACCTTTAACAATTTTATTTATTATACTTACTTACAGGACCAATACTAATTTAACTTTATTTATTATACTTACAGGACCTAAACTAATTAAACTTTATTTATTATACTTACTTACAGGAACAATAATACTTTTAACTTTATTTATTATACTTACAGGATCAATACTAATTTCTTTCAGAGCCTAAAGGGTCAGGTAATCTTATTCATCTCTATTCAGCTGTTCCTTAGAAATGAATAAATAAAAAAATATTCAAAGTTAAAAAAATTATTTTTGTGAACAGAGAATAAATAAAAAGGGTGCGAGTGTAAGAATAAAAGTTATTCTTTTACACAGACAAAACAGACGAAGAACAAACATACCTTCCTGCTTCCCAGACATCATTGTCACTGAGTCATACTTGTTGTCTCTGTCCAGTTTGGTAATTTTTTTTAAAATATTGCATTCTTGGGTTTATTTCTAACAGAGTTAAATTTGTATTGGTCCCAAAAAGAGGACATACGGTCACCCATTGGTCGCATACAAAAATGACAGTTTCCACGGTGACTGGGGTTAACTACACTGAAGCCATATTGTATGGCTGTGTATAGTATTGAATAGTATTGTATTGAATTGCATAGTATTTTATTCAGAAAGTAATCAGATATAGAGTTAACAGTTCCAATTCATGCAGTTAAAGCTTTTGAAAAGATGAAGCTGAAATATGCAGGTGGCTGAGGTTAGAGACTGTGGGAGGAGGTGTATATAAGAGCATTAGAGTTTGAGTGCTAGGGGATGTGCAGCAGACTCTGGCATGTCTTTGCTTGTGGGATTTGATTTCAGAGGTCGTATGCAAGGCAGCTGTGAAGTTGTCAGAAGTTGCTGCAAAGGCTTTTCAGTGGCTGTGGACGTGTGAGGAGTGCACAGGTTAGTCAGTGGCTGTGGACGTGTGAGGCGTGCACAGGTTAGTCAGTGGCTGTGTTAAAGGAGTGCACAGGTTAGACGGTGGCTGTGTTTGAGTGCACAGGTTAGTCGGTGGCTGTGTTTGAAGAGTGCACAAGCTGTTAGCAGAATTCTGTTAGAATAAAATCACTCTGTTAAACTAGAATGAAGAAGATGATGTATGCCATAGGCAGGGACTGTGCCTTTCCATGCTCAGTTCTCCCTCAGCACACAAGCTGTGCTCACCATAACCAAGCAGCTGTTCAACTGGAATAGATTGTCATTACTTCTTTGGTTCTTCATTGTTATTGTGGTTCCTCTCAAGGTTTCTTCCTCTTGCTCTCGGGGAGTTTTTCCTTGCCACTGTCGCCCTTGGCTCCATCACTTGGGGCTTGGACTCAGACATCTGTAAAAGCTGCTTTGAGATAACGGTTGTTGTAAAAAGCGCTATATAAATACATTTGACTTAAACTGCATGAAACAGCTCGAGTTATCACCTCATATGACCTTTTCTCTCGCTACAATCCCTCATGCAGTGTAAATATTCTCCTTTTCTGTTAATAAACTTGCTTCCCGGACTACAGATGACTCAGGTATCTTGTTTTGGGGTTACTCTCTGAGGACAGACTGGGCAGAGAAACAGAGCTTCCTGTCCAATGCATTTTAAGTACAGTGAACCCTAACAGTCTGAGGGTCGTCAGCTGGAGGGGAGTAATGTTTTTACTACACATTGCGTCCAGCTTCCTGACTGGCAATCCAATATTGATTACTTAGGGTAAATTATTGATTACTTAGGGTAAATTACTGCATGTAAAATACTTTGAGTAATAGCAGCCATGTCTCCACAACAATGGGTGGGAGAGTGAGGCAAAAGTTAAAATTTAAAAAAAAGTTTAAATTGTTTCCAACATTTTAAGACTGTTTAAGGTCTGGGGAAGGTTTACTCTGCCTGATTTTTACACAAAAAGCACCATCTATCCTATTCTTTCTCTCAAATGGTGGGAAAGGTGGTAAAACCTAAACCAGGTGAAACACCCTGAGCTTTGATGGATCGACATGAGAGTTCCTTCCAAGACACACAGCTGCAGATGGCAGCAGGGTGTATTCTGTATGGACAGGGTGATCTGGCATGGGATTCGACATGGAATAAATGTAATCTGGTCTAGTGGTTTGGGCTAAAACAAAAGTTGAGGGAAAAGCAGCTGATTGGTTGGCTGCATGGAGCAGGAGGCAGGAGGGTTTGGGATGCAAGCCCTCACTGCTCAGCTGTCTGTCGTCATCTCTGCCTTCCCTGTCCATGTTTGGACAAGACTGCAACAAGCATGAAAACACCCAGTACACACAAAAAACACAATATACACAAAGTCTGTACTCAAAACATGAAAGAAAAAAAGTTAAAAGTTATATTATCACAAAGTCCAAGGTTTAATAGAAGTGAGTGTTGTATCTCTGGCAACCCAAGCATCATCCTCATGGAAGCCAGTGAAATGTTTCGTACAGGACAGGAGAGGAGTCATTTAGGATGGTACTGGGCTTTGTTGAGACGGCACAGGTAAGGGATAATCCAGGATGGCACTTACAAATGTCCACTGTATTTTCCAATGCCAAATGAATTTCCTTAAGAATTGCTTGTCTCTGTTGACACTTTCTAATTATCACATCAGTGTTTTCCTCAAAGTATTGTCAAATATCACACCTACTTAAAATGATGAACTTTTCCCACTAGATGAATATACGTTTCACTACACATGGATTACTGTTCAGAAAGGTCCACAACAATCTCTTTGACATGAGATTGAGACATTGAGACTGAGACATTTAATTCTACACCTGCAGTTTCACTGCTCTGAAAGGGCCTATGGAGGTGAACTGGAGCATGTCTCTGTTCAATGTCAAGGAGAAAGTCATGACCCACACTTCTGCCTGCCTGATACGTAAACTGCGGTGGGTCTAGGTTGTTGGTGATCCAGCTAAAAAGGTGAGTTTTATATTCTTTAATTAATTTTGCATATTACTTTATGGTTGTACTTACTTTGCAGCATATTTTAAAGCTCAGTATGTGTAATAATTCATGATTTAATTATTTTAATTAACTGATTTTGTTTTTTATCATCTTTAATATAATTTTGAGAGGGAATTAACAAGTTCTTCATGTTACCTCCTGTCTTTCAGCATACAGTAGTTGAAGTGCATGGCTTTATGGGATCAACTTTCAATGTAACTTATTTTTATTTATTGATGTATTTATTATTTATTGCAGAACGGCGGTGTTCCTGTCTGTTGTGATTTGACAGGTTGTAGAAAGGCTCATTCTCCCATTTCTTCTGCAAATAACATATTTTTAAAAATCTCAGAACTCTGTTAGAAATAAACCCAAGAATCGGTAATATAAAAGTACCAAACTAGACAGGGACAACAAGTATGACTCAATGACAGTGATGTCTGGGAAGCAGGGAGGTATGTTTGAATGTCTTATTTCTTACTTGTTCTAATTTCAGCCCTATTTTCTAAACCATTTTTATACATTTATACAAAGAGTGTATTTATATGTATGTCAGTTATAGTCCTGTTCATATCAGATGAACCACTGTGTGTTTTCCATCATTAGATGCATGCCTATTTTTAACCTGTTACCATATATCAGGCACTTGAAGCTGTTTTAAATAAATACCCTTCAGCTTTACGTATATCAGGTTATTATAGCATTACTATATCAACTTGGACAGGGCAGGAGTTTTGATTTTCTAGCCACATGCATCGAAATGTTTATAAAATATGCTACATAAATAATACATACAATGATAGCCCAACTGCTAGCCTGACAAAAAATATATCACACTCCACCATACAGAACTATAAGGTATCTCCAGTTTTTCTGCCTCCTCTCAGCAGTAACGTGTAGCACATAAACAGAACTATGCAAGGCATCACTGGCACTCCTTTATCACGCTTAACATCTACAGCATCTTGAGTAGCACAACACGTACGGTATCTTCAATAGCATAACATAAAAATATCTTCAGTAGCACATGTGTGATATGCCTGGTCACTTATCCAACCAATGCTTCCACAGTGCAACCCCCTCAATCTGCCTGATCTTCATCAAAACATCTAGTGGGCGTACATAAATACACCACCGCCTACACTTTAGCAGTGGCATCTCGATGTACTTTAATAAACTGAGCTCAAGAATGGATCTGGTTATCAACGTTTACTGTCTTCTCTCGTGACTAACCTGTTTTTGATTCTTAAATACTCTAACGCCACTACACCGGTCGTTCATTACAGCTACTTTGGAAACGTGACAGAGATGTGTAGATAAGACCAGCTCAATAAGAGGTCAACTGTAACCTCCTGCAGATAAGTTTCCATTACATTAGTGACGTGAGTACACAGAATCGTAGAAAAAACGACAGGTGTCCCTAACTGTAAATAAGGTGCAAAATAATAATATCGCCACATAATGAGGCCTGGTACAAATAAACACTGTAAGAATTAATTCAACAGTAGCGTTTCTGATGTACAACTCTAACTAAACGTAATCAGTGTGAATCATTTTTGGAACATTTCTTACAAGATTACTAAATACCTAAAATACTTCTTTCACTTTCTGTTCTCGCGAAAGGAGGGATGGATATATTTGGTAGTCTGGCGAGACTGCGGGCACTTCTGCGATCGTCTCTCCTTTGACCCTGTCGTTGTTTCAGAGCGTTGGTGAACTGACTTCGTGTATATATGTATAATTATCTGAACGACACGATGAAAAACTCAGAAAGTGACTTCGACATTGAATACGACTCTACGTGGGAAGACGAAGAGGACAGTACCGAAACCTCTAAAACAAAGGCAGGATTACAGTGGGATTTTTACTTCACACACTTGTTAAAGTTTAGCCGTCACGGATAATAGTGATAGTTTTCTTCAAATCCGTTTACTGTAATCATTTAAATGTAAAATGTTGCACGTTGTTTTTAAGCGTATACTGTCTTCGCTAGTACAAAGTATGAAAATCGAAAGTAGATCAGGTCTAATTTCGAGGATCGCAAATTGGTCTGAGGAAATACACATTTTATAAATGTTAGCTATAAATCGGGGCGGAATATCCTACGTCAACGATAAAAATTTACGAGAAGATTTTCTATAAAGGTAGACTGTAGACCTACTGTCACCATTAATCTACCTACTGACAAAGTTTACCGAATCTGTGAAACGGTTACGCTGCCAAAGGATCATGGGAGATGTAGTTCAGACTTTTGATTGGTTGGTGGGTTGGTTGGTTTTCGAAAAAGTATCCAGTCTGTATTGACATTTGTAGGGCCACTGGTAGCAGGGTAGGAAACTGTGATACATGTCCTTAAAACTTTATTTACAGTACCCACTGTGTGGAAACTTTCAGACTCCTTTGCGATGGGCCAAGAGTGCACGAAGAAACATCTATGCTGCAAAAGACATGCAAGACTTCAGGCATAAATGTCTGGTAAAGTATATCAGCCTTCAGCCTTCACAAAAGTTCAAGAAATCGTTTTAATGTTCACATTTTAACATGTTTTGGCTGTGGTTGTAAAAGAACACCAACAAGACATCCCAATCGTTTGTGCCAAATACAAACAGGGTCACCTATAAATGCTATAAATGATTCCATCTTAAACACTGTGGAATAGGTCTGGACTGGACGCATCAGATATGTTATGGTTAATTTTTCTTAGAGCACCAGATGTGATGAAGACTGTAGCTCAGATGAGCTGGATCAGGTGAGCCATTTCATTACTCTCACAGTAGTCACAAAACAATCGTCCAAATCATCTTTTTATTTCTATTATATATAATTCTACTTGCAAGAAATCTTTCATGCCCTGTATGCTTCTGAATGGATGTTGTGCGTGCAGGAGGGAAGCTTCATGCCTAACGTACAGTTTTATCAACACAAAGAGCCTTCGGTCCCTGATGGTATGGTACACTCTGCAGATGTAGGAGGATATTATTCGTAGATACAGTCGTATCTCGTTGCAGTTTAAACCTGTTCTAATGTTTTTCTTTATTTATCGTCAGGTGTATTCATTAAGGATTATTGGATTTATGATCACAGAACGTTGGAAAGAGATCATTTATACATTCAGTGGTAAATCTTTGTTCAGTAATGGCAGTGAGTTTAAAAGTCTCAATCAGAGAATTTGATACAACAAAGCATTAGTTTTGTCTCTAGAATATAAGAAATATTAAAAAAGTTTCAGAATATTTTGTCCTGTGAATATTTATTTAAAGGAATAAATATTGTGCTTTAGTAAATGTTTGTACTTAGTACAAACAAAAATGATTGGACAAAAATTAGACAAAGAAAAACGTGATTGGACAAAAATTAGACAAAGAAAAACGTGATTGGACATAAAGGAAAACAAGTTTGTTCAAGTTTGTAAACTGCTTTTGGTTTTATTGCAATGATATTTCCTTCATTGCATTTACAACAAGTATTAGACCCTAACCCTAACCCTAACCCTAATCCTGGCAAATAAAGAATATAAATCACGTGTTCTTAAAAAATCAAGACTGAAAAAAACATTTCAAAACATAGACTTTAACCTAATCTATGAGTAATTAGTATAAGCCACATTTTCAAGTATCTTAAATGTCTTAAAATGAATCCATAGGTTGTTCCCAATTCAAGAGCAAGGGATGAACTGTTGGGCATGTCCCCTTACTGCAAAGGAAATCAAAGTAGGTACAAATGACTTTTTCAGAGAATGTATGATACTTTTTTGTTATCAAAATGATGTTAATATGGAACGTGGTGTAACAATCTAATACTTATTGTCATTGACAGTCCAACCAGTGTTTTAGAAGTGGTGCCTAAAACCACATACAGTCATGGCACACATAATTTAATTATTTGTAAATAATTATGAAACTTGTGTCAGTGTTTAAACCCCTATAGAATGGTGCGTATATTATGGAATAATTGTAGTATTTATTAGTACAGTACTGTTAGCAGTGCAGATGTTAGTGTTTGTGTTGGTTTGTTTGTCTCATCTGCAGATTTTCCGTGGAGACGACAATATGAAGAAAACACTGCTGGAGTCTTACAAGATCATGCTGAACTTCTATGGCATAAAACTGGTTGATGAGAAAACCGGTGATGTGGAGCGTGCCGAGAAATGGAAAGAGAGATTTGACAACCTGAACAGGTGTGATCCCATCCTTCTCCATAGTAACACGAAACCACTCCAGTTTAGAACGGAGAGTTTGGCATTTTCTCTTTACTGTATATGCATTGCTTTACTGTGTACATGTTTGTCATGTCGTTGGTCTTTAACGTTGTAGAAATACCCACAACAACCTTCGCATTACCCGCATTCTGAAGTGCCTGGGCATTCTGGGCTTTGAGCACTACCAGAAGCCACTGGTGATGTTCTTTCTCAAGGAGACTCTGGTGAACAGAACCCTTAACAGAGTGAAGAACAGTGCTCTGGACTACTTCGTGTTCGCCGTTCTAAACAAATCAGAAAGACAGGAGCTGCTCAAATTCGCCTTCCAGAAATTTGAGCCAAAAACAGAGTTTGTGTGGTGTCCTAAGAGGATTCAAATGCTTTTTATGAATCAGATGAAACATGAATTGCCAGACAACAGCAAGTCTGAATCAAATCCCAGTACCAACAGTGAAAATACAAAGGCTTCCTGTCTAGAGTCTTCAGCCCAACCAGTGCATGAGACACCAGGCAGCATTTCACATCCTCAACAGGTTTCAGAGGTACAAGATGAAGATGAACTCCAAAGAGTGACTGGTCAAAACTTAAATAACAACATTGCACTTGATAATCCAGTTCCTACCGTAAGGAGAAATGAAGATAATACATCTGGTTGCTCCCAAGATCTCCTGAACGAAAAAAAGATCAAACACACTGAAAACACAGGCGGAGCAATTACAAGTAAAGAGGTGTTATCGGTTAATGCTACATGTATTTGCGCACCAGAGGATACTAAAGGAAATTCAGAAATAACAGTTGTAACCCAGAAGAGTGTCAGTGAAGTCACAGAAACGGATGCATCTATGCAGGCGAGAGAACAGACAACTCCAGAAAAATTCACAGATGAAAATGAAAACACTGAGGTTAGTGGAGAGGACTGTGACAGAACTATGTCTGGAAAAGGTTTGTTTGATGATCAGTCTACCAACATGAACTTGCAAGATATTACTGATGAAAATTCAGGTAGTTACATTACAGCAGACAAAGAATCAGATTCAGGTTTAAATGGAGGGATTGAACATCAAGGCAGTGAACATCCAGAAGCATGTCAGCTGTTAGGCCATGTAGCAGCCACTGAAAATGGAAATGAAAGTGAAACTTCCAAAGATGTGATGGATCATTCGGTATCTCCACTTACAGATGGTATTACTAAATCCAACACATACAACAGTAATACGCATTCTGACTTAACAGCTATGAAGTGTGTAAAGCCTGAAGTTCCAGATGAACATACGGATAGACAGAATACACCAGTGTAAAGGAGAACATCAGAACACCCACAAGAGCTGCTAACGTGTCTGAGGTCACAGACGATGTCTGAGGTCACAGACGATGGGGGAGCATGTGCAGGAAATACTGGCATGGGAAACACCAGCAAGATGGAGAGAGACACCAGTGAGATGGAGAGAGACACAAGCGAGATGGACAAAGAGACAGGAAATAAGAAAAGCAACTAAACTCACATGCAAACTGCTGCACAGTACAGACAGATGTCGTTATATAGTGCAAGAATTTTTTTTTATTCTTGTTTGGTTTAGTTTTGATTTCACAGATTATAACAGTAAAATATGCTGAGAAAGTCTCCTGTAGACAATGTGGTGGTAAGATTAATGAAGCAACACTGGTGATGGATTATCATTTCTGTTATGTATACTTGTAAGACTCTAATAATCTGTTGTGTGACTTTATAGAACCGCATGGATTTCTTGTTTATGTTATATTTTAAACCAGTGTGTGGTAACAGATGCAAGACAAGAATTTTGACTTCCATACGAGTTCATTCACATGCATTTGTTTCATTTTGTGTTTGTTTTATATCTGTAGTTTTTCTAAATGTCTCTGCAACTCTTCTGTTCCATGGTGACACCAAAGTTTCTCTATACACAAATAAACTCTTCTGTTCCATGGTGACACCAAAGTTTCTCTATACACAAATAAACTCTTAGGTTCCATGGTGACACCAGAGTTTCTCTATACACAAAAACTCTTCTGTTCCATGGTGACACCAAAGTTTCTCTATACACAAATAAACTCTTAGGTTCCATGGTGACACCAAAGTTTCTCTATA
>JAOYMR010000018.1:4209923-4254098 GCA_025802075.1 Tenebrosternarchus preto | reverse complement strand
ATAAACTCTTAGGTTCCATGGTGACACCAAAGTTTCTCTATACACAAATAAACTCTTAGGTTCCATGGTGACACCAAAGTTTCTCTATACACAAATAAACTCTTAGGTTCCATAGGTTTTTGCCTCTTCATTGCTGAATTTCTAACACATTGATGCACAAACTCATTTTTCCTTAATCTGCCTTGTAAATGTATAAATACATTTTAACCAAATCCATCTTTCTACACTTGAACTTTGCTGCTTCATTTGAAATTCAATGTACTACATTACAGAGGCCAAACAAAAACTCTGACACTCCAGTTAATCATGGGTATTATACCTGTTCAAATGTGTACATAAATTCAACACTTTCATTTGAATAAATCCCACTACTCATGTTTACACATCATGCAAGAACAAGAAAGGGTATGACTAGTAATCAATTCACTAGATTCACTAATTCGCTAGGATTTACTGCCTGCTGTTTTTCTTTTAACCACAAGATGGCGATAGAAGACAAGTTTCACCTCCAGGTCACAAACCATGTACTTCTTCTATTCTACATCTTCCTACCTTTCAGCTTTTAGCTGTATGTAACATTTTAATTATCCCAAGCTACCAAATTTGGCTGAATAACAACAACTTGTGTCCCTGAGTGATGCCAATCATTAAAAATGCACCCCACACGAATAAAACTGAGACGGGCAATCATACAAAGAGGGATTTAATAGACATTTAAACAAAACCTGCCAGGCCTTTGAGGCAGCTGACTCACTGATAACAGCCTGCTGATACATCCATTCTGTGCTAAACAAGCTTTACCATAAACACCTTATAGAGAAAAGCATTTTCCCTCTTACATTAATTTTAAGCTATATGGCTTCTCTACTTAGAAAAGATGCAGTTAAAAACATACCTGTATATACACAAATACATATTTACATGTTTTTGTTTATTAAACAACACTAATGTATTTCTAAAATATTTTAACAGGAGAGGAGGGCATTGTGGTAACATGGTGTGACATCGTCCCTCTAACGAATTTTAACTGAAATTCTCAAGATCAGAGTCCTTGAATGTAATAAAAAAAGCATAAAATATGCAGTGAGCAGAGAGAAAATGGTACAAAAAAATGGTGTTCAAATTACACATGTAGAATACCATCAAATCCATGCAAATCCACTTAGGGGGGAAAATATCCTGGTATCAAATGCTGTTAAACATTTGTGAATACGAAATACATCAAGACAACCGTCAAGAAAATTAGGTGGTGATCTCAGCATCAGTAGACTTCTCACTGTCTTTGGAGGTTTCGGTCTTTGCTTTTTTGTCCTCCTTCCCGTCTTTGCTCCGGCTCCTTTCCCTCCTCTCTCTGTCCTTCTCCCTCTCTCTGTCTCGGTCTCGCTCCCGCTCCCTATCTCGTCTATCTCGGTCTTTCCCACGGTCTCTCTCACGGCTTCTGGAGCGCTCTCGCCTTTTATCTCTACCGTCTCTCTCTCGGTCACGGTCTCGCTCCCTTTCTCTGTTCTTTGCTCTGTCTCGGTCATGATCTTTCCTGTCCGATTCCCTCTCCCTGCCACGGTCTCTCTCTCGTTCTCTATCCCGGTCTCTCCTTTTGTCACCGTCTCCATCACCTCGGTGTCTGTCAGTGTCTCTGCCTCTGCTGCGATCCCTCTCCCTGCTCCGGTCTCTCTCTCTGTCCCTCTCCCTGCTGCGATCCCGATCCCTGTCTCTGTCCCTACTACGGTCTCTATCTCTGTCTCTGTCCCTGCTGCGGTCTCTCTCACGATCTCTATCCCTGCCCCGATCCCAATCACGGTCTCTGTTCCAGCCCCACGCCCGGCCTCCGTGTGGTCCATCTCGATCTCGGTCTCTCCTCCTGTCCTCTGACAAATCTCGCTGCCTTTCTTCCGACAGCCTCGAGGGTCCATCTCGATCACGTGGGCCACTATCGAACCTATTCGACCGCTCATGAGGTTCAGAACCATCTCTAGTAGAGCTGCTACGTCTTCTCACTTCAGGAGAGTGTCTTCTCCAGTGCTCATCACGATGGGGTTCTGGACTGTGTCCACCTATGCGGCCTGGAATCGCAATGGGACCTTCAGGTGGCGTAGGCAGAAGAGGGCCTCGTACAGGCCTTATGTCATTTGGATGGTCATCAAAGTGGAAGCGTGCAGACTGCCCACCAGCATCGTTATCGGGGTAGTGACCTGGCAAAGGACCTCTTGGCCCTGCAAACTGCTGTGGTGCTGGTCCCCTGTGCCTTTCGAAATCTTGAGAGGTCCCTCCCCTCGGTTCCTCAAAGGATCCTCTATGCTGAGGGGATCCACGGAACTGGTTTGGAGGCGGGAACCTGTGGCCTGACATGTCCCCTGCAGAACCAGCCGGGCCTCTCCGTCCATCAAAGTGGTTTGGTGGCACTCCTCTGAAAGCAGGTCCATGTGTGGGCCCCTGACTTTCCCTATATGTGTGAGAGGCTGTTTGAGTCTGGGATTGTTCCAGCCCTTGGTAAGAATTTCCACCCTCATTATCGTACTGATCCCCAGGTCCTCTGGAGATGTTAGGTGGTGGTCCATGTTCTCCAATGCCATGAGAGGGCGGTGGGCCTCTGGGCCCAGGAAAGTGAGATGGTGGTGGAGCTCTAGTGTCAAAGTGGACAGGAGGAGGACCTGTAAAAGGTGGAGGTGGGCCTCTGGGTCCAGCGAAACTGAAAGGTGGAGGAGGCCCATTAAATCTCTGTCCATCAAAAGTTGGGGGTGGCGGGCCAGAGAGCGGAGGTCCAGGAGGTGGACCTCGAGGTGCTATGTGCTGTGGGGGCATATTATTACCGAACATCTGCGGTGGAGGTACTCTTTGAGCCATTGGTGGGATTGGTGGAGGTGGTCCTCTAGGTGTAATAATTGGTGGCAGTGGTCCTCTTGATGCATCAAACTGTGGACCGTTTCCCCACTGATTCTGATAAGGTGGATATGGACCAGGTGGTGGGTACTGAGACAAATCGTTTTCTCTGTGAGGTGGAAGGGGGCCCTGCATTGGTGGGGGCATCTGCATAGGTGGGGGCATTTGCATTGGTGGGGGCATCTGCATTGGCGGGGGCACAGCCATTGGCGGGGGACCGAGCATGGGTGGAGGTCCGACTGGAGGCGGAAAAGACATTGGAGGTGGAATTTCTGGTGGGCCACGATATTCAGTTTGAGAATTTGATGCAGGCATGTGTGAAACATGGGAGCCATGTGAATCCATGTAGGATGAACTCACTTGAGTGACATCCTGCGACGGGCCAATAGATGTTAGCGGGGTGCTGATTGTTGAGATGCTGTAATATGTGGTTGCAGTAGATTCTGCAGACTCTTCAACAGAGGAGATGGGCTCGGATTTTAAAATGCAGGCAGAATTAGGCCAAATCTCTTCAAAACTTTTGCTTTCTAATTCAACGGGAGCATCTTCCTCTTTGGGCTTTGTTTTAGGCTCTGTATCAATATAGTTTTCTACCAACTCAGGATCTATAGTCTCCCCTAAAAGGGGAATGGAAACTTCTGTGCTTTCTGTGTCTAGAAAAGGTACCTCTTCAATTTTTGCTTTCTCTACTGGCTTTGATGTGTCTGGCTGAGGAAACACAGGACGCAATGGTTGAGGCTCCACGCTGGTATCAATTTGTGATGGTGACGTATCTGTAGTTCCACTGGCTTCTGCTGTTGTGTCCACAGTTGAAGAATGCTGCATAGGAGTATCTGTGACTTTACTTTGCTGAGTTGTTAATGTGTCTAGAATTGTTGCAAGCTCAAGTGGTGGTTTGTCTGTTATTGTAGTAGTAATTGTAACTGCAGCAGCAGCAGTAGTGTCCGGAGTACTAACAGCAGCAGTTTCAACAGTTTCTACCTTCTCTGCAGAATCTGTGGTTAACCTCCGACTGGCAGCCGCCTGTCTAGGGTCCCTGCTCTGCCTTGGATCCCTCCTCTGGTTAATAACTGGATTAGCAGAGCTTTTCACAACCAACTCTTCCACCTTTTTACCGAGCTGAAGTAATTGACTGTTGGCCAAGAGAGACGTACTGGGCTGAGAAACGAACGCTTCGGAAAGCTGCTGGTGCGGAGGTTCCTCTTGCTCCTCTTGTTTCTTAGAACCTGGATCAACCTTGACCTCCTCAAAAATCGAGTCATCTTCAGGGTCATAGGCAACATCATCCACCAAACCAGTCATGACTACGTCCGTTTGTTTCATGGACGCAGGTGCAATGGGATCACTGGTTTTTTCTGTAGTAAATGCAACGCTGGGATTATATTCTTCCTCAGGATCATAGGGCCTATCATCCTCTTCAACATCTACTTTTTTGCCTTTTGTAATGCCAAACTGCTGTACTATAGGATCCAGCACTGGAACAGAAACATCTGCTGAGTTCTGGTCTGAAGGTGACTGAGAAGCTTCAGAATCTTGCTTCTTCTTACCAAACAGGGTCTTCAGTATGGTCTGAAGAGGGGTGGCAGAGGGGCCATGTAGTGCTGTGGTTGTAGCTGATGGAGAATTACTGCCTGCGCTGGTGGTGACACCAGGCGCCTTAACAGAAGACAAGATAGAAAACACAGACGATGTTGCAAGCGGACCTAATGAAGACTCTGAGCTGATGATTGGAGGAGGAGTTCCTGGAGGAGTTGTGCTTATTGACTCCAAACTGGTTCGCATTGCTTTCTCAGTTTTACTAACAGTGATTGGTTTTGGGAGTCCGGTCTCTTCATCTCGCAGAGTCTTGGACCGTTTCTCCTCACTCTCCAAAGGGCCTCCAGCACGTTTCTTGTCTTTCTGACAGATCAGCAACCCAAGGAGGAGATTGGGACGAGCTGGCTCCAGCCCTGCCAAGAAAACACACACAAAAATATATACACACGTGCCAATACATTATAAACAACTAGTTCACCAACAAATTTTATGCAAACCTTTCAGCACGTTACACACAAGTCACCTCATGAAATGAGAGTTTGTTCCAGTTATATTATACCTAGTCACTTGACCAAATATTAAAATGTAGTGCTTATAAGAAATATTTTTCATCATTCATTTTGGGATACTTCTCAAAACAGCCATCATGTTAGCAACACTCCTTTAATAATATCCGGTCAAGCCAGTATTACCATAAAGTCACATTTAACCGTGAAGCAAAAACAATCATGATCTGTAAGCATATATGTACAAATTATGAGTAATAATCAAACCGGATACATTTACTCTTTTCAAATAAATATTAATTTCCTCCACATACACATCCTTATTACTGATGCCCTATTGTTGCCTGTCTACAGCCTATCATAAGATCTGCTGCTCAGAAGAAGGAACAACTGCAGGATTAATAGGAATAAAGCAGGATGCAGGACCAAGTACGTGGTGATCACCAGCTTGGTTGCTCTCTCTCACATGGTGCTCCATTCTTCCTCAACAGTCCAGCAGACGACTTACCAGTAACTGTGATCTTAGTCATCACCAAAGGGCGTCAGGAGTTAAAGTTCAGTTTATCCAAGTGAGCCTCTTTTACGTGGACTCCAGACAGTGCACTGTAGCTTCTTGCAAGCATTTTAATAGCTGGAATTTTATAGTTTTTGATTCATCATTAATTACTATTTATTACAATGGCAAAGGAACCTAAGAAACAAGGCTGAGACAGATCTAGGGCCGCACCAAACTTGGATTCATAGTGTGTTTTATTAGAAACACAAAATACATGATACAAATTACAGACAAGAAACAACAACACCCAAGAGGAAAATGTGCAAATGAACAGTTATGTACATCTGAGAACAAATGTAAACAAACAAAGAAAAAGAAACAAAAGAAAACCTTTTCATGGAACAAACCCTCATTTCACACAAGTTACTAATGCAGGGAATCACACCCATACTTACCTGAAGCTAAGGGCAGTAGCGTTTCTGTACCGTTTGAGCAATACCTGAGAGGTAGCTAGGTTAATACACAAATGTGTATTTCCATTCAAATCTCCTTGTGTGATCTTACCTGGCCCATCAAAGGGTAAGAGTTTAGCAGGAAGAGGGTCCTTCGAACTCAGTGGGATGAGATAGAGATCTTTGATACGTTTGTTGCTGTTGGCCACCACACCAAAACGCTTACGACTGCTGAAATATGAAAACAGGGACACGTATGCCACTTCCTCCTCTTCGGTTGCTGGATGGAAACGAATAAGACACAGCTCCTAGAGACACAAAAGGAAAGACACAGAAAAGGCTGTTTTTAGGAGTTACAGCCACATCATATAAACAAGCCAGAGCATGCAATAATTCATCATTGTTAGCCTAGGCTATACCATTTCATTTTAAATCATTGTTCTGGTTTCTCATACTTTCGACAGTGAAGTCTTTAATTTGCCTACGTAGTCCCAAACTGTGTGGGGGGATATTCTACCCCCAATGTGAATGGTATCGGGCAAGTCCTGCAAAAGAATAAGAAATATTATTAGCATCTACTTCAACAACATAAACCCACCACACTTGATGACTTCACCTTCTGGACATACCGCAATAGCACTCGGTGACGACAAAACACTGCCAGTAAAACGCTGGCTAATTGTAAGATAAGAACGCACCTCCTTGAGATGTTCAAAGGATCCTGAGACCAAGTAAGCCTTTGTGACAAACTTGGCAACAGTGTGCATGTTGACAAATCCTTTCCACATCATCTCCTGTCCTGACAGGAACAGAGCCGTCTCTCCTTCTGGAGTGGGTTCGACTACGCTGCACACACAGACAGGCATCGCACACATCAGCTGTTTTCTTACCTCACTAGCCAATAACCAAACAAGATGCGTTTGTCACGACATCCAGATCAGTTCCTTGACCTCCAATACTCCAATATGTCATTACACTCGAACTGAAATTAATTTCTGGAAAACCGCATCCAGTCCTCACAGCACATTTCCTTCTGGTGTATCGGCATGGATCTTTCATAGTGGTCAGGTTTACTTGCTGCATGTGCAATTTTGTATGTTCATAAAATACGAGATGCCCACTGGTTGACAGAATTGCTTAGGAATTTTCAGCGCTGAATACATTCGCAGCTTAAAACAGATTAACATGAAAAAAAGCCGTCATAGAAGGTATTAGCAAAGACATGATTCAAGCAAACAATAACAGAATTCAAAGCTTTTGAACTTGCTTCCAAAGTACATTACGGAGCAGGAGAGTTCTGCAAACAGCATACCTGGACGTGCTGCCGCTGTAGTGCCGCGCGTCTGATTTTTGCGTCACGGCTCTGGGTAGAGATCCTGGAGCTGGAGGTGGCATGGGCAACGGGCCCTTCACCTCCGCAACAGGGGGTTCGGTCGCCACGGCAGCACCAGCAGGCACGGAGGCGGGTGCGGCAGCGGGCACAGAGACATCGGGACCAGGCTGCAAGAAGGGTGCGGATGAGCGGTGGCTGGCGGTTCTCGGGTCTCGGCGGGTTATGGTGACGGAGGAAACTGCGGTGGCCTGGGCAACAGGGGCCATGCTGCCCAGATCCTCCCGAACACCTGGTGGGTACGGCACAGGAGTCTCAGCGTAAGAGGCCACGGGCACCTCTGCTCCGGGCACCTTCGAGGGCCGCTGCTCCGTTTTGGGCTTTTCTGAAAAGTCTTGCTTTTTAGGAACAGACAATTTGGGCTTTTTGGATGCCGGTTCGTCTTCAGCCGACCTCTGACCTGAAGGGAGAAAGGTGCGTCAGAGGACCGTAAGAGCTGTCTGGCTGAGACGCCACCTAAATGACTACAGGTAGGTCTTACCTGTGCAGATTTTGCAGTTCAGGTCGAACAGGTGAGCCCGGTGTTCTGCAGTAGTGTCTTTTAGCATGCTGCCCAAGATGTCTGGCATGGCGCTGCTCTTTCCAGCTGAACCAGAGCTCTGTGATGCAGCCAGAGGGCGGGAATCGTGGTGCTCCTAGGAGAAGACGGACAGAGGTGTCCTCATTACGAATTCAGCTGCCTAATGCGGAAAAGCCTCATGTTTCCTGGACAACCTTAGTTTTATTTTATTTTTTGCTTGTTTAAAAGCCAAAAAGCACAGGACAAATGTGTAAAGGTCAAATTATGCAGTCGACGACTGTATAAATAAACTTGTAAATGAAATCAGTCAACATAAAAAAAACAAACAAAACAGCAGATGCCAGTATTCTGCCAAAGGGAAATCAGCCAAACAAAGAAGAGCTTTTTGGCCAGATGGTGTTCTCTTAAATGTCACTTTAAAATCTTTTCTGGAGATTTTAATTCAGAAAAGCTTTTAAAGTGGTAACACCATCTAAAACAGGAAAGCTTTTAGGAAAGTGCTTTAGACAGGACCAGAAAGATAAAAGAAAAGGGGACAAGCCAAAGAAAAGGTGAAGCCACCACTTACTGGTGCAGAAGCTGAGCAGGGGGACTGAGTAGTAACAGGGATACATACATCTCCATCAGACATGGAAGGAGCTTCTTCCATGTCCACGTCAGCAGGAGGGCCCTCCTGCTTGGATCCAGTTTTGGTCTGCCCGCCCTGGGATCTTCCACTAGCATCCACACCCTTAGAAGAAAAAACAAATTGTTTTCTTTTTGATTTTTTTTTTACCACCACATGCAAATTACTGTTATGCCGACAGTCTCCGTGTTCTCTTCTTTTACGCAACCAATGAGCTTCCAGCAAGTCTAAGAGGCTCTGCAGTGCTTGACCAACACAGGATGTTACCTCTGAAATATCTGCTTTCCTCCAATCAGAAATCTCTTTAGAGAGCAACTCTTCAGGGCTAAGCCTCACCAGTCGAAAGGGAGTCACATCTCCACCAATCACACGATAGAACAGGCCCTGTTCACACACAAACACACATTTCTCAAATATACCTTGTGAATGTTACTGACTGCCCAAAATATGACTGGCCATTTTAATGTTTATACACACATATATGCAGGACTGTTGACCAACCTTATTCTTGGGATCTTTCAGGTTGAACATGAGGGACCTGTATTTGTTCTTGTATTTGCTGTCTGTGTTCATGCAGAGGTTGAACATCTCTTTCTCAATGCTAACGGCCAGTTTGCTAACCTCGTTCTCAGACATGGAGAGATCATCACTGTCACTCACCCTAAAATGCAACACCTAAGCATTAGTAACAAAAACTAACTAATATTAATAGTGATACCCAAGAAATTAAAAATAAATAATAAAACCTTTTAGTACCAACAGTTTTAGGAAACCCCATTTTTGACTCTTCATGCACCATTACATATAACTATTGAAGACCATTACAAGCTGTTTGCCAAATATTTACCAAGTATACAGTTCACAGCTTTCATAACATTGATTAATTAAAGTTACTCAATTTTCAAAATAAAACAAAAATACAAATGAGAGGGGGGGGGGGAAGCAAATTTTCTTCACCTTTTGTAGAGAATATCGGTGAGCGAGCGGCGAATATTAGACCTCATCTGATTGTTGGGAGGTGGCTGTGGAGGAGGGGCGGGGGCCTGCTGAGCCGACTTGGAGCTGGCAGGCTGGGGCGTAGAGGGTGTAGCCGAGGGGGGTGCTCGGGACGCCGGAGAGGGGCCGGAGCCTGCGGGTTCCTTTGACCCAGCCTGGGGCTGCTTTTTGGGGATGGTAAAACTGCTCTTGCCCACACTCAAGGCTCCAGTGACATGCAGCCGAGATCCAGGAGGACCAGAGGAGGAGAAGACGGGGATGGGGGGAGGGGGTGGCCCCGGTTTCTTGGATTTCAGCGCTTTGCCCTGGAGAGGGGGAGGTTTTTTCGAGTCCTTGGCATTAGTGGTGGGGGCACCCACTTTGCCCTTGGGTGAGGGAGTAGGAGCAGACTTGGAAGACTTTAAAGTCACAGACTTCTTGTTGCCTTTGGGGGACACCACTGATGTGGCTGGAGGCTTTTTCTCGAGAGGAGCTGCATCTTTCTTCTCCGGATCAGTTTGGTCCTTCTGTTCGTTTTCCTTCTCTTTCTGGGTGGCTGTTAAAGACAAAAGCCAAAATGAAAACTGTATTAGGGAAGTGTAATCATCTGAACAGAAAACAGCACCGCACACAAGAAAACTTGCACATCCATCCATTTTTGTTGCTAATAAACAATAAGAAACTCTGGGATTGTACAACACTTTTTTGTGAACCATTGTGCCTTGATTCTGTATTCAGTTTTCTAATAGCTTGTAAATCATTAAATCATTGTGCTTTGCCTTGATTCATTTTCTAATAGCTTGTAAATCATTGTGCCTTGCCTTGATTATGTATTCATTTTCTAATAATTTGGAGAAAGAACAAGGGTCGTGTGTTACAGAAATAGAAAAACAGAAAAAAAAAAAATCTTTATTTTGTGGGAACCAACTGGCACACAAAATCCTTAATGAGAGAAAAAACTACACATGACAAATACAGACATTTCAGGATCGCTGCACCACTCTAAGAGAAAAAGTATATTAAACACACAACTACAAAAAAAAAAACTCTTCTACACACATCATTTACTAGTAAGAAATCAACAATACCTCCAATGTGTGGTATCAGCATTACCTTCAAGGTGTGGAGATGTTCCATAATATATTGCAGTCACTGACATGAAGTATGAAAAGCCTGCAGTTAATCCCCTTTTGCAAATCACATAAAATACTTTCTAAAATGTATACTTAAAAGACCTATCTGGATGCCTTAGTGTCACAAGCCAACTCACACATACTAAAGCACACCAATCAGGCTCAGAGATCCATTACAACCCATGTAAACATTTCTGAAGGTTCATAGTGTAGAAATGAAATAAGTTCTTCTCGTGGACTTGCAGTTCCAAGCTCAGATAAATAAATGACTATGAATAAAAAAATGCCCATGAATGAGACTAAATGATCAATAAATAACCACAATAAAGTATTACAGTGGTACACAGTGTCACCACCTCAACACAGGAGAGAAGCCTCTACCTAGAACACAGCCTGCACACAGCTTAGTCCACCAAGAGGGTAAAAAAGGGGTTAAAGGGGTAAAACACCAGAGGTTTGACCAAGACCCTCCTGTTCATAGCAGTAAATACCTACTGCTCCATGGTACCATATCAGCATTATCCACTGTGAAGAAAAACCCATAGGATAATAGTTACACTATGGGTTCATAATTGTTAAATTGCCTTGATCAAAGTATTTTGATCTTTCATTTAGAAAATGAACTCAGGCACATCAGCATTAAGGCCCATCATAAAATAAACCAAGTGGAATTATTTAATTCAGGTTTATTATAAACCAGAATTTTGTTTATTCTCAGCCAAGCTTCCTTCATTGGACAGGAGCATTTCCTCATCACAAACATGTCATTCAGAACTTCAGTACAGCAGCGTCACATCCTTAAACATTCCAGTACCGCCGGGCACAACTTTCTATTTGATTACGCAGAAAAACATGACCACTTATTTAACAATTATTGGTGTACTTATGATAATGCCAGCTTTACTTATAGCCAGCCAGTTCATATTTTTTTCTGATCGTAAAGCAAAGAGACAGAAGAATGTGAAATCGCCTACAAGCTGCATGATTTCATATCGGCTCAAGATGTTCTGTGTGTTGCAGTACTAAGAGTGGATTCTGCTCCTGGGTGCTGCCTGGCAGGCTGCCGATGGCCAGTGTGCAGGTGAAGTCTTCGCTGCTTCAAACTTCTCAACCAGGTCTGTTCTTTGGACCTCCTCGACGCACCTTCGCCCTCTTTGGTCAGCAAGCAAATGCAGTTTTGACTGCAGTTTTCTGTGATCAGCTGCTCGTGGGCAAAAGCCATAAGAAACAGGAGCCACGATATCCAAAGCACCTCCACAAAAGACTCCTCTCAAAATTGAAGCACGCAGCATCAGAGAAATATCTGTAATATCACTTTATTTTGAAGTCACTTTTCTCCAAAAAAGGATTTCATAAATGCAAGGCATGCAAGTCATATAATTTTTTTTTTTTTAAACTGTCCGTTAGTCGTGGTGTTGAGTAAAAAAAACATTAAAAAAAGAAAGAAAAAAAAAAGAGCAGCACTCATACAAAATGTCCGTACCAGACACCATGTGATCAGATGCTGCTCTATTCTTAGAGAGGGGCAGGAGGAAAAAGACACGGAGACCTACCTGTTCAGGTGAGCGGCCATCACTTCTGTTCTTATGAAGATACTATTCCCAGATCAGAGCAGAAGATAATGTTGATAACGTCAACGTTCATGACCACAACACTTCTTACTCACACACTATACAGACCCCAGGTAGAAAGTGTAATACACATCATGGCAAGGCACTTCACTTCAGATAGGATGGTTTCAGGGATTTAAGACTATGAGGTGTCTAAACCTCTCAGAATGGTTCACAGCAGATTAAGCCCAGGTGTGGACTAACTTTATATGTAGCGTCCACAACGGAACATTTCTGTCTAAGCTGGGGCTTAACCAGTGCCCAGAAATCCTGACCTCTACTTGTGCATTCAATAGCCTAGAAGTTATTTATTTTTCCAAGGCGATGAGGCAAAAAAAAACAAACAAACAAAACACCACATCACACATTCTGAGGAACCAATACTTACCATCTCAGTTATACACGTACTCACCTGTTGAGCTCCATACACATTTAACAGGTACTGCTAAACTCAGTAGTCAAATATGGTACAATCTATGTCTGCTATTAAATTAGAAAGATGTACAAGTGGACCAGCAAATTAGAAACTCCCAGCATAACATGCTTATATCTTGCAGGACTAAATCTTCCAGATCTTCAAGCAACTTACGGATGGTATCTGACCTGTTTACAGTGTTAAGAGCCTGTTTGGCTTTCAGAGTTAAAGCCTCGTGACCTTACAGGCAGCAACACGACCACATCGCTCATCAGTCCTACACCTCAAGGCAAGGCAATGCAGATCATTAAAGGGTGGAAAGCCTTCAAGGAGATACATACACGTTTTGTTTAACACAGATGGTGATATGGGTGTTGTAGTCTTTTCTGGAGTTACTGCAATGTAATTATGGTCGCTTGACCAGGACGACATGGCTGGGGGTGGCGGATGCTCCTCGGCTAGTTTATCTTCGTCATCCTCATCCTCTTCGTCTTCACGGTTCTCGGACTCCGATGACGATGACTCTGCCTTGCTGGGGGAGCCCGTGGACCTCCTGTGGCTTCTATGCTCGGGACCTGGATTCTTCTGAAGAGACAAACGTTCAAGTGTTAAAACAAAACGAAAGACTGCACATCGCTCTCAACAGACTTGTACCGTTTACTGTTACTGAACCTGCTGCCTCCAGCCATGCAGGCCCACCGCTGATTAGTGCTTTACTGTAAAGCACAATATGAAAAATGTACCTTTACTGGTATTGAATTATCATTATATGCTTTTGCTGGGTGTATTGTGGGTAACAGCAGTCTCCTCCCCCCCCCCCAAAAAAGAACAAACCTAAACGTTTCAACAATTATAAAGCTTGGGGAAAGGGGGGAATACAGTGGGTTTGACCAAATACAATTAAAACCATGCAGAAGCAAGTAGTTGATGTAATTACTTCATTGTAATTAGTTCTTCATTGTATAATTATATAATTATCTTACCTCCTATTCCAAGTGTGTGTTTTATTACAGAAGCAATGCTAAACGTCACAGTTGCATAGCTGTTTTTCTGAAGCAGTGCATTAAGTTTTTTTTTCAGACACTTCAGGGAAAGCTACACGTCAGGGGTACAATCAAGCGTGACGGAAACCGTGCAAGTACTGACCGTCCCTGCTTTCCCAACCGATGCCTGGTAGGCTTTCCAAAAAATCAACACCGGTTCTAGCATCGTATACCTTGGACGCGGGTTTGCCGGTCATCTTCTTCTGCACTTTGGTCTTCGTCTTCTCCTTGGGTTTGGTCTCCTTGCCGTCGGTGGTGATGGTCTTCATCGCGGCAGCTGCGTGTCTGAGGATGCAGTCATTGCCGCAGTAGACAGAGTCCGGAAGCGCATCCCTCTCACAGCCAGGGCCGATGCACTTAGGGAGGGACGAACCCTCCGCAGCCGCCGCCGCCACCACAGACACCGCCTGCTAAAAACTCATGCTGGTCAGACCCAGGATCTACAAGTGCCAACTAGGAATTTCTATGGTTTTTTTAGCACTACAATAACTTTCAAAATATTCCACTTCATGACATAAAACATGACACTGTGGTGCTCCCTTCAATCATCCTGCCCTTTACACCCAATAAGGGATTAAATTTCCCTTCACACAACGCTATTGAGCAGATCATCAGCATTTAGAGTTACCATTAAAATTCTTGCATGTGGGATTACCAAGTAAACACATTGTTAAACATATGAACCAATTGCGGTTTCTCAAAACCTTTCCCTGTATGCAAGCTTTGTTTCATTTAATGCAAATTAAAAGCCTAGTGACTTCATATTCACTTCTGGGCTCATGAGATGTTTTAGGAACACAGAAAAGCTTTAAATCCTTTCGGACCTATAGTCCGTTTTCCAGACATCCATAAAGACATTCAGCAAATAAGCAATTAATAAAATCCATTTACACTTACTCAATGTTAAACCAACGTTTTTCAATCATTACATTTATAAGATTAAGACATTAGCCCCCTTTTTGGTTAAATATTTAACATTTTACCAAAAATGATTACATCAAAACAAGACTTAACGCCCTTATGTGCATGATTACAAAGAAATCAGAGAAGAAATGAGAATCTTTCGACGTTCCAGGTCTTGGATTTATCAGTGATGCATGAGAATTTCACAATGCAAGAAAAATAAACAAAATACCAGACAGGTTCATTAGAAAAGAGAATTTTGCAAAAGGGACAATCTAATTTAATGCTGGCTTGCTGCATGTTCAAATCTAGTAGTTTATTTCAGCAGCAGTCCATTTTACAGTTTAGAGTTCTACTTTTAAAGAAGCTCTTTTTTACCTTTTCATTCTGTAAACAAATTATTTTTAGTACAAACAAATTCTTTTTAGGACATGTTCATTCCTAAAACTTAAATTATATTCATTCCTTTTAAATACACCAGTCTGCCCAACAAAGCTATCACAGGATGACTCTTCTGCATAAATAACATTTACCTTATAATGAAGCAAAATCTACTTTTTATATTCTGAAACCTGCTATTAAACTAATAACTAATTTATTACAGTTTTTCAGAGCCCTTAACGAGACTTCAGCACAGTGCATGTGACTCGTGCAGTAAGGTGACCAGACACTCAAAACGATGGGATACCGTACCAAAACCTACCGGCTGGAAAATCTTTATTTTCTTTTTGCCGCTTGGATTAGTAGCCTTCTCTATCCTCCCCTTGATGCCCAGCTCTTCCCCCGCCTTCTCTTCCATGGCAGGAGCGGCCGCACTTGGCACTGCGGGCGTGGAGGTCTGGCCTGCCGCCGCGGGGATGGCATCCGCTTTTCGGGCTGCAGGCGCGGGACGTTTGCCGTTCTCGGGCCCTGCTGTCGTGGCGGTGGGCTTGGCAGTCTGCGCTTTCTTGCCAGTGCAGTTGGGGCACACATAGTCCTCACCGTTACGCTCCATCAGGCGGCCACGCGCCTCCGTGATGCCCACGCAATCACCGTGGAACCACTCCTCACAGCGATCGCAGCAGATCATGAACCTGGGAACAGGAGGAGAGAGCCAGACCTTCAACATCGGAGAGCTACTTCATTAAGTTATGAACCCACATCAAATGAACCACACAGAGTGTCAATAACGTATGTGGAAAATACTGAGGATGTGCTTAAACAATCGTTTTAATTCAGCAGGATGACCACACTACAGCAGTCATGAATTATCTGCATCAGAACAAGCTGCCATAACTACTAATGTAAAGTATCTGAAGGGCACAAAGGTGATTTGATCTACTTCACGTGAGCCACTGACCGTTTGTTGTGTTTCTGTCTGCAGATGCAGTACAGTGCATTTGGGTCATAGCCATCGTTGTCAGACTCGCTGGACGACGAAGACGACGAAGACGCATCGTCGTCGTCGTCGTCATCATCCTCGTCTTCCTCCTTCTCTTTTTCCTTGCGTGATTTCTGGACTGTTCTCTTGCCAAGAGCACCGTCCTTTCCAGATGATTTAGCAGGGCTTCTGGACTGCCGCTTGTTAGGAGGTTCCTCGGCCGCCTTCTCTTTGCTCTCCTTCTCGCTCTTCTCCTCGTCGTCTTCGTGTTTCGCAACATCTTGCTCTTGTTTTGGTTCGTTCCCAGGTTCCTCCTCTTTTCCATCCTCCACGTCGACCTTCGCCGTTGCTTCTTCTCCACTCTCCTTCACAGCCTCTCCACCAATGTCCTCGTCGTTTTCAGAGCTGCAGCCATCCTCGCTGACCGAACCTACGGCGCCCCCTTTAGGCCTGGCTGGTGCTCTCCTCCGACCCCTGCCCCTGGTCTTCCTCGCCGGGGAGGCCGTTTTGCTCTCTGCCATTTTCGCCTCGGCGTTTCCATCAAAGCTGGCCTCCGAGGCCGTCTCAGCGTCCGTCAGGGTCTGAGACGGGGGCTCGCCGCCCTCCAGCTGGGCGGGGGCGCTCCGCCTCCCTGCTCCTCTTCCTCGCTTCACCGTCACCAGGAACTCCTCGAGCTTGTCGGTGCGTTTGGCCTGCCGGCCACTGCGGCGCACAGGTGCGCCACGACCCTCGGGACTCTCCGCCGACGCCTCCCCTGGCATGTCCCTCTTTGCGATGGTGGTCCGACGGAAGCCCCAGGTCTTCTTGAACTCACCAGAGGACTTGGCAGGTTTCTCTGTGTCTTCCGATTGATCTACTGCGTCTTCATGGACTGAGACTCCTTGGTCTTTTCCATCCGTCTCTTCTTTATCTTTATCAGGAACTGCTGTGTTTTGGAGAAACAATTTGAGGGCTTTCATCAGTAACATACTACACAGACCGTATTACTCATAACAATCAATGCAATAAATGTGAAATTCATAAAGGGCTTTGATTTGTAAAGAACCAAAGGAAAAAACTGGACAACACAGAGGAAAACCGCAAGAACCCGAGCAAGCAGCAATTACTTAAATATGAAAGCTCCAGGATCATCTGATTCATTGCACCAATTTAATGAATCCAATAACATAACTGAGATGATAAAAAAACTGATTCAAAATCCACTGCATTTAGATCCAAGGTCAAGAACCAAGTCCAGTCAGAACTTAGTTAAAAATCCACTAAGACGCCATGCCATAAATCAGTAGGCCAGGGCTAGGGTACCTTGTGAGCTGGTATCCAAAGGAGCCTGGCTTGACTCAGGCTCTGGGGCTTGAGCTAGCTCAGGGCTCACCACACTCTCCTCCATAGCAGATGGAGTCACTCACTACTTTTCAAACAGAATATCTACAGTTAAGAGAGAAGCACAGCACAATGTATAGTTGAGCTCTTCCATCCCTCCAAAAAACAAAAATAATAATTTACAAGTATTTTACCACCTTGGCAATGGTGATATAGTTCATGTAAAAAAAAATGTTGGAACTTTATTTATCTAATAAAATAGTAAGCATAAAATGGCTCCAAGGTCAATCACACAACATGGCCAACAACTGATTAACATGATTTAAACATGATTTCACTGAATAAAAAAAAAAACAAATTGGCCATTTGAGGATAATCTGCAAATATAATATATACATGCGCAGACATTATAAAAGTTAAACTTTTACTATTTTTAACCCTACATCCAGAGCGCGCGCACACACACGATAGAAGAGTACATTGAAAAGAAACCACTATTATTTCCATTATGCCCAGTACAATGACCTGTCCTGGCCTTCAAATATTCTACACCATGCAGCATTTGTGAAATGCATAAACAATGCAACGTTTGATAGTTTCTTTATGGCCTGTTATTTCTCTTTTTTGTGTGTTGCATATTTGCAATTCTTGGATAAACTTTTCTACAATGATGAGGAAAGTGAAATAAAGAAATAGCTTCCTTTTTTAACTATAAGGTGGCATCTTACAACATGGGTCCATGGGATTACTGTTTCTCAGCCTTTCAGGACTATAATACTAAGATTATTAGACCAACAGTTTTGGAATATGTCAAACAAGCTATCCAATACTGAACTTATAATTCATGCACCTTGATAGGCTATTAAAACATGATTTAAAACATGTCCACTTTAGGGTCCCTTATGTCTGGTGAGTATCCAATTCTTTCCCCATTTCTAGGACGGTTCTGGTTTTCGTTCAGGTGAAAACACAAATGTTTTTATAATTACAAAATAAATCTAAAAGCATGTTGTGAGTTCTGAGTTCACCTAAATGGGAAGCACCAGTGCCTCCTCACAGAACACACCTAAAACATTCAAACTGTCTGATTTAACAATACGTTTCTATAGGTAGATAAACCCAAGACAAGGGACTCAGAGCAACCCCTGTTGATCTTCATTTTGCCGGAATTCATCATAAGATAGACTGTGACACACGAATGGAGAACTGTACCTGTCCGAGTGCCTCCTGGGCTCTGCAGAACAGGAAACTGGGCACAATCACAGCGGCTCCTGATCCATACACATCACAGTGAACGCCTGTGTGAGAGAAAGAGATAGAGAGAGATCTCAGACTACAGAAAAACAGGACAGTTGCAGGACAGTTTGGCCTCAATAGATTACCTGGTTTGTGCGTAAATGTCAAAACACATTGGTGGAAGGGGTAATTGTCGAACACAAAGTGCAACGCTTATCCTGAACAAACAGCATGTCCGAGTCAAAAGAACATCTACGGCAAGCCAGTCCAGCTTCTGGAACAGGGCTCAGTTCCACCTGCACTATACATCACAACATCTTTTTCATGCAAGTTGTTACATGTAGCAATCAAAATTCCATTTCAATATCTTCCCCAGTGAATAAAGGAATCGCTACAGAATTCAAAGAACAGACTCAAACTAATTTTATAATGATGTCAGAATTAACACAGGCTTTTTATTCTGCCTGTATTGTGACTAAAACTACAGACGCTTTATACAGGAAGACTAAGCCTCATTTATACTGCGTGTTCAAAAAGCAATTACATCTGTACTTTTATTCTAAGAAAAAAAAATATTGGCATTAACTGAATGAAGAAAAAAAATAACCTGACATTTTGAAGGCCATACAACTACACATTTCACTGTAAACTTCTTTCCCTTGACAATATAACAGTATTTTAAACAGAGCTCTGATGGTCTACACGTTCAGAGAGCTCAGGAAGGAATAAAGCAGAATCTGCAGTGTGCACAAATGGGAGACGTGCAAGACAAAGGATTTAAACTGAATAAAGCAAGCAGATTCATGACATCTTGAATATCTAACCAAGTACATAAAATCAAAACTTATCTTGCGTTTGTGTGGAAGCCTAAAATAACTACACAATATATGAACTGCTGTAAATCTTCCCATCTCCACACATCTAATCAAAATCACAACACATGTCCAACTGGAAGAAAACGTGGTCTATCCCAGTACACAGGATAGCTCATTTATGCAGCAGTAAATATATTAAAACGAAAAAACGTAAATCTGGTCTCTATACAGGATAGGACTCTAGCTATTAGATTACTTCTATTACATTTCTTCCATTACATTTATTTGATATCGTCATTTGAAATGTGGGTATTGAAGAAACAATCACGTGATTTCGACCGAGACTGGTACCTCGACGATTTTAATGCGACGGTGTTCTCGCACACAACAATCAATCGCGAGTACATGTAAGCACTACAGGGGATCAAGATACTCTAAATAATGTATTGGGAGCGGCTAACCCTCGCGCAAAACCCCATGCTGCAGTCTTAAATCTTGGATTATGAGGTTTACAGAAATCTTTAATGTGGATTACAACCAAATTACATAGCCGCCAATCGCAACAAAGGGGCAACATTGGATAAAATCAGATTAAACTGTCCTTTGGATCGTAATTTGCTGGCTAAATGTGGGTGGCTACCACCCAGCCATGTTTAAAAATCCAAAACATATTTGAAATTCATGAAGCAAGGCCCTAACTACTCAAAAACACAGAGGAATTTTAGACTGAATATGGATCTTAGATGCATAAAAACAAGTCAGTTATGCTCATCAGTTTACCGATAGCCCACGCGTGAAATACTACCACGTGAATTAGTTAATGTTATGTAGCAGGCTAACGGCTAATAATAGCACGGGATTAGTCAACTAGCTAGTTAACTAGCTAGCCGTAGTTCAAACTTTCCCTTTGCTTTCATATTACCATACTGTTTGGCAAAATATACGAAAAGTGAATCTTTTTTAAGTTAATCTCCCTGGTTTGTGACCATTTTGTTCACTCCGTGCGGTAAATATCTGTGTAAATCTCCAGCTAAGCTAACTATGTTATTAAATAAACGAAAGCTAAGCGGCTAGCAGCCATATTAACTGGACTGTGGAGAAATGAATGGTGGACGTTGAACTGACAGTGCGCCATGACGCTGACGGTGGATCGGTAACCTTAGCTAACAGGCTTTCGGTTACATACAAATAACAACCGATACAAAGAAACACAGTCGTTGCCGAGGCAAGGAAAATAAGACAAACAAATTAAAGAATTACTCCGGCTAAAAATAAAGGATGAGATAACTAGCATGCAACACACAGCAACCTCGCGCGCACACCCCACATTCTGCCCTAGCTAGGCTAGGCTAGGCTAAGGTGGCTAAACATCTTGACGTACGTTATCGTGTGCGAAAACGGGCTTGGCTTACATCGCATATCACGACACTGTAAAACACCGAGCGTACAACAACGTGTCGCGAAAGCTAAAACGACATAACGCGCATTTATTGCAAAGCGAGTGCCCTGCGAATAGTCACACGAGCAAATGCCATGCTAGACACATTAGCTAGCGACTAGGAACGCATTAGCTAACGAGCTAAAATCACCATAGTGACACAAAACGAAGGCCGACTTAAGACCAGTAACCTCTTCTCTTTTCATCGCTACTAAATGTAACAAGAGCGCAACATACGGCGAGGACGACTGAACTTGAGATTTAAAACACCACAGTGGAAGAACTGTCCAAACCACGACTAATCCTTCTGTAGAAGGAAGAATGTTTTGTCCACACTGATAACATGGTGGCCTTCGTCCGTGGCGCCATTATTAGTAACTGGATTCACGTACTCCGATAGACAGCAAGCTATACAGGATTTTGATGTTAGCCTGACGTATATTGGTCAATTAACCCAATTGTCAAACATATAATAACCATGCATCTATCTGCCGACAAACTATATTAGCAGTACTCACTTAAGAATGCGGTAGCTAGCTATCTTTTCGACGCGGTCTCACCGCAACATTATGTCCTCCATTTTCTCTTCTTGCTGATGATACGAGCGAATTCAGAGTGCGCTTTTACCAGTACTAGCAGAGGGCAAACATGAGCCTGTGACATTGAGGCTGCAGCTACAGCGCCACGGCAGGACAGGGGAGTAATCGCGCTTACAGCTGAGATTAAGATACAGAGGAACGTTTTCATACGAGCACCATCATAACTCCTCCGAGAGTCCTACTCCGTCTACGAAGTGCTAGTATACGATACTGAAAAAAAACACATCTCAGCGCAGATCACTATCTACAGAATCGAAAAAAAAAACTTTACCACCAAGATCATATCTAAAAATCTAAAGATTAATAATCACGAAACCTTCATTTATTCCCCTATTAGTCATACAGTAATATCCACTCTTTTTTGCAAATATACAAAATATAAAAAGACAAAAAGATGATTAGCTCTGGTCGCATACAAATCAGAATGTTATAAAGTATCATGTAAAAGATCACAGAGAATTAAAGTACCGAAAATTCAGAATTCAGTATAGAAAAAGAATCTAGAGAAAGCATTAAGACCACCAAATCTTTATTTATGTACAATATGTAAACATTTGTGTTTTCTTGTACTATATACAGTGAATCCTCTGGATCTTTTTTCTTTTCTAATTAAGAATAATGTACTCATGTTATCAACAGTCAACAGTCAATGTAATATTAGAGGGGCTGCTAAAAGAGTGATATTGTCTGTTTCATGTAAACCTAAATTATGGCATTTAATAATAAAACAATAAACCAGTATTATTCAGTGTCTCAACTTTGGTACACAGTCTGTTGTACATACAGGCCCTATGGAAAAACGTTTTTTTCAAGTTACAAACTGAAAGAAAGAAAGAAAAACAACATAGTAAGACTGCTTAAAAACAGAAATGGCTCTATAATGACTATTATAACACTGAAGACTGTTTGAAATCAGATATTAAAAAGAATGAGAAAAAAAAACCACAGGAATAAAAGAGCCCACTTAGACGCCAATAATGTAACGCTTATAAACAGAAGATGAAAATGGACACACTGAGGAATAAAGAAGGCAAACATGTTTGAGGCATAGAAAAAAATTAAATAAAAATAACATTGAGAAAAGTATATGTTCTATACAGAATTATAAACAATAATCAGACTGATATCTGGTGGTGATGCAGTCATATCTTACTGCGCCATATTAAATATTTTGATAATAAAAAAACAAAACAACACCAACAACAAAAAACACATACACACATTCGACACTTGGCAAATTTTAGTAGCTAATCTAATCAGGTTAAACGTTTAAAAATAAAAATTCCCCCAAAGCAGTTTCAAATGGTTTTAGTAATGTATAAGCAGCCTAAAAATAATGTAGTCTTCCGAGTTTCATATCACCTAACAATTTTTGTTTGGATAAATTAACATAAATATGAACATAAACTAGTATTCTTTTTAAAATTCTATCAATTGTAAAAATAAAATTACATAAAATTAACAACCATGTTCCATTTTTGTTCTCTGCCGTCTATCTCCATATAAAGCTTATACATTAGGAAAGAACATAAACTGCAGTGAAAAAGTAACATTACTGCCACTTCACTGTGGCCCTTTTCCACATGTGACAAATATGACTTTTAAAGTTTAAGATATGAGACCTCTGTAGCTGGTCCTTTATATTACACACAGACCTTTTTTACCCAGTTACTTTACCATCTCACAGCTGACCCTGGATGTTTCAGGCTCCCTCACCACTGCTACACAGCCACATGTCTGTTTTGTTGAGAGACAATAAAACAAAAAGACACATTCTGTCTTTTTTCATGTAGAAAGATGTTCTTGAATAATATTAGTTTCACTCCAGAACGAACCAAGAACTGCTAAACAAGGTTTGAACAATGTTACCAAAATCCCAGACACATGCAGCAAGCACCATGGGATTACCACTTTGGATTGAAAATAATAATAATAATAATAATAATAATAATAATAATAATCTTTTTGCAGGTTCAGTGGTACTCAAGGCTGGCATTATGAAGGAAATTGAACAAGCCTTTCAGAATGAAGGTATGGACCCCAAAACACCAATAATCAATTGACAGAGGCCAAAGCAAGTCGCTAAACCAGTCTGGTTATTAAATCATTAATGCTAGGCTTCAATAACAAGAGTGTGCATGTGTGTGTGTCACACAGGAGATTCAGTGATTTCTGTTTGAAATTGTTACTGAAACAGAGAAATTAGTCAGCTTCCCAAAATTCCACAAGCACAGCTTGGCAAGACAAAAACACAAAATACTTTTTTTTTTGTTTGTTTGTTTGTTTTGCTTGTTTTTTTCTTCATAGTGAAGTGTTTGTGTTTTGTACAGTTCTGCAGGTGTCGGTGCAGTTCTCACACAGACTGTGTCTGAGCTAGGACAGACTGACAGTGACATTGTCCTTCGATTTGTCAGCGTCATTGTCCTTGTCTGTGGCTGCCGCTGTAGCCTCTCGTGGAGAGTCCTGACTGCTGGTGGGAGGTCCAGAAGCTGTAGGAATGGTGTCCGTGGTCGACTCCGTCTCTGGTTCTTGCTGCGATGATGTTGCTGGAAAAGATAAAGGATTTTGGGAGTCAGTTCTTCAAACATACTACAACTCTCCCATCCAGGGACATACAATAAAAAAAAAAAAAAAGAGTGCTGAAACTGCAGATTACATAGATGGGCTGGGATCGTCTAATACCGACGAACATATTTATCAGTATGACCGTACGTGAGCTCCCTTCGAACTGTACTCCTGACCTTGGTGTGGTTAGCACTTGGTCTGGCCTGCGCAACCAAGTCACAACAGCAGGACACCTACTGTTCACAGATCAGTAGAAACTCTTGAGATTGGCATTCGGTGGAACAGTGTTCATTGTCCTACCAGACTGTGTGCAGGACTTCATGTGCTCTGGCCAGTGTGCCTGCTGGCAGGGGTAGTCACAGTAGCTAGTGTTCCAGCAGCAGTAGAAAATGGCTTCCTTCTTGCAGTTGGCGCACCATTGCTTCTTCTTGGTCTCATCCACAGCCTGCTGTTTCTCCATCTCCATCTGCTTCCTCACCTCCGACACCAACCGCTCTCTCTCCTGCTCTAGACTCTGCCTCATCTCTGCCATGGTCAGCTCTGGGGGAAGAAAAAGAAAAAAAAAACACAACCACACTTGTAGACAAAGGTTGAAAACCAAACATTTTACATGGTAATTTTTTTTTCTCTTTATCTTGAAGCAGTCTATGTAAATGAAATTAGAACGCTGATTTCTTAAACAGCATGGTTACAGCCATGCTATGATTCATTTAAATTGTGTAACATCAAAAAAAAATGACAAACCTAAATTGTGCTTCATCTCCGACAACTCCTGTTGATGCAGCCATTGCAATTTTTCAATTTCAATCCGTAACCGTCTAATCTGCAAAGCAAACACAGACCACTGTTACCTTATACCTACTGCCCTTGGAACTGCTAAGACCCTGATTTACTCAGATGTACTGAATGTACTGTTTTAATGAGAGGACTGTATTCACATCTCTGGATTTAATAAATACTCACTTCTGCTATTGTATTTCCTGAAGTGCTTTTGGAGAGGTCATTGTAGATTTCAGTCATTGTCCCTTTGATTGCATCCATTATCTGGGAATACATAAAATAAGTGACTATTCAAACAAACTCATCTCAGTAACGCATTGGTAAGACCATATGAACCACACTGTTACTAAAGCATCCTGCTCCACACATCACACCTTGTTCTTCCAAAGAAATAAAGAAACATTTGTTTTTTTTATGTTAAAAAATGTAAAGGTTTTAATGTTAAGCTTCGTTCATCCTTATCCATGTTTTGTGAGGAGAGGAGGAGTCCATCTTACTTTGCTAGTGTATTTTGCAATGTCAGCTGCCACGTCAGCTGAGGTGGTGGGAATCTGTAGATCTCCAGCCACGGGCGATGCCGACAAGGTGGAGCTCACCGTGCCACCTGCCGTGCCAGCCGCAGACACCAGCGCGCTGGTGACCAAGGTGACGGCCGACGTGGAAGTGCCCTGTGGGGCGTCTTTCTGCTGAACGGCTGAAATGAGTAAAGATGTTTTGGTTTAATTCTATACACTGGGTTATACACAGTAGTTCTGCTATGGAAATACAATAGTTTTGCTATTGGCCTTGAATGAAAACAAACCAACAAAATAATAATAACAACATCATCTGTATATGCATAAAAGATCATATTGTCTGTCTGTCTGTCTGACTCCATGTCAGACAGTCAGCCACCAGTGGCAACTTAGTGGCAAGATACCATCACACACAAAGTGTGCTATTCTAATAAATCCAGCCACTAAAACTGAAACCAACCATCTGTTCTGAGCCTCTGATGCAGGCCACCCTTGATATCCTTTTTGGAAACCATGGCTGGAAACCAAGATAAAGGCAACTCTGATGGAAATAAACAAGCTGACCAAGCTCCAGAGGAGCATAAAAGACTGGGATCCTGAAGAAATCCAACAGGAAGCCCACATACTCAGCCTTGGATCCAACAGGAAGCCCACATATTCAGCCTTGGATCCAACAGGAAGCCCACATACTCAGCCTTGGAGTCTGTTCAGCAGAGGTTAACAACACCTGCGGCCAGACTGGAGATATAAAAGTAGTGGCAGGAGAAGAATATAATCCCCTCTTCATCAAATAATCATCCAAAGTATATAGTCAGTTACTGTGCAAAAAAAAAAAGAAAGAAAAAAGAACACTGACTGTGGATCCACAGACAAATGAAACACAACAGCACTGAAAGTGCTTATTGGAAAATTAATCCTCACATAACACCAGTGCTCAGTTGTTAAGAGACCTAAGAGCAGGAACCAATGAGCATCACAACAACAGATGTCCAAAAGCATAAGACAAGCATGAAGAACTGGCCAGGACCAAATATGATTTATTCCTACTGCCTAAAAGAAAAACAGCAGCTAACAGCTCTGCATGGTTGCTCAGCAGAACAAATGAACCAGATGTTAGCCACTGGATCCCATCCGGACTCACTAACACAAAGTAGGGCAGTACTGTTCATATAGCAATAGAAGGTCCAAACACCATCCACCTACAGACCAATAACCTGCTTGCCCACAAAGCTCCTGTCAGGAATACTAGCCACCAATCTGAATGATCATATATGCAAGTACACGAGTATTGCTCAGAAGAGGACTGGCGGCAACACAAGAAGCTTAAACTTCGACGATACTCAAGTTGGTCTGTCTGGATCGACTACAAGAAAGCAAACGACTCAATAGCACACGCATGCATACTCCAAGGCCTAGCGCCTCGAAAAGATTATAGGACCATAAAAGTCTTCATCCAGAACTCTGGAACACTGAAGGAGACCAACAGAAGTCAACCGTAAGACAACTGATTGTGTGACCATAAAGTGCGGTATACATCAAACTTATGCAGTGTCTCCTCTGCTTCTCTGAATCACCTCAGCAGGATCAGTACATCAGTAAGAGAGGGTCAAAATACAGATTCAGGAGCAGAGTTCCCATTGGTCACCTCTTGTACATGGAACCGTAGACCAAGACGGAAAGGAGGAATGACTCACTGATCCATAAGATCAGGATCTACAGAAAGGACATCGGAATGTCATTCAGGCAGAAGCAGTCTGGTCGGCTGCTCCCGTCTCCCACTCTGCTCCAGTCTAGTCTGAGCTATGCTCCTCTTGTTTTTTTGTTTAGGTTCCTTACTCTGCCTCCTAGTCCTGCATTTCATCTGTGACTGACTTGTCAATCACTTCTGTGACAACAATCCCTTTCAGCTGGTCTTTGTTTCCCTCGTGTGTATACACGGTTTTCCTCTTTGGCCCATGTTAGGGTTAGATGGCTTTTCCTGTCCATCACAGGTAGTCATTTCAGTTTTTCATGCTGCATGTTAGATTTCATGTTTTCTTTGCGCTTGAGTTTTGTTATTTTGATTCATTCAGTTCTTATGCTCTGCACCTCACTACAGCTCATTTGTTTGGCTTTAGTCTTAGACTTTAATTCGTTTTTATCTACTCTGTGTCCGTTCCTTGGCCTGCCTCCCCAGTTTATGGATTTGAATGACCTCCTCTGTGCTGCATAACATCGCCTGATAGTAAAGAAGTAAACTGATCAGGACAGAGGGAGATGACCATCACAAAATCAACACACCTGTAGGACTGCTACAAATTCCTGGGGTTTCTCCAGTTGCATGGGGCTGAAAACAGAAAGACAGCAACATTCCAGTACCTCCAAACCACAAGGCAGGCACTCATGAGTGAGCTGATGGAAGATCAAAGCCATAAAAGATGTATGCCCTGCCAAAGAGGGGTTGATCACACCAAACAAGACCCAAAGGTCAGACTGTTCAAAACAGCACCTGGGACAATCCAACACCTAGCAGCAGGATGCAAGATACTGGAGGGAACAGCATACACTGAGAAACACAAATCAAGTGGTAGGGATCATGTACGGAAACGTATGAAAGGCTTTTGAACTGGACACCGCCCCCCCGCCCCCCCCCCCCATGTCCAAATGGGAGGAACCACAGAGTGCAAGGAAAACAACAAAATTAAAATCCCATGGGACCTCCAGATCAAAACAGACAAGCATGAAACAGCGAACCAACCAGACACTGTGATCGTAGATAAGATGTAGAAAACAACATTCATAAAAGATGTGGCAGTCCCAACCAATGTAACAAGCCCAAGGAAAGAATATGAGTTTGGGAAATACCAGTACTGAAAGAAGAAACAGAGAGAACATGTGAAGGCCAAGTTTATCCCAGTGGAGATTAGGGCACTTGGGGCCGTGGCTCCTAAACAGAGGCTCTAGCAGATTCAAGCAGATCCTGTGAAGGACACCAATAAGCCGAGTCCAGAAGACCACAGTGCTAGGAATTCTGCACCATCTTCCCAGACCTCCAGGATTGGCTAGTATTACTGTCACCCCAGACTCACACATGTGCTCCTCTCCTCTCAAGCTTAGGTACAACTTAAACATGTCAAAACTAAAGTGAAATAAATCACAGAAATAAGACTAAAATTAATAAATTACAAAAATATGACTAAAATGAAACCAAATACTATAGTGCTTCAATTATAGTAAATAAAATACAAAATTTAAACCAAAACTAATTATAGATTAAAAAACAGTACTAAATCAAAACCAATTTAAAATTTCTTCCAAAATGAACCTTTAACAGCCTGTCTCGTCTGGTATCGGGTCCCAGCTGCAGGCTGCTGTGCAGAGGATGTGGGCGAGGCCTGCGTCTGCGTCTGCGTCTGCACCTGCACCAGCGTCTGCGTCTGCGTCTGCGTCGCCGGCTGTGTCTGGCCCTGCTGCCGCTGCACCTTCTGCATGTGCCACTTCTGAGAGGACGTCTGGAACTTTGCAGTGGGGTTCCACACAACGGCCCGCTGCACGACCGGCACAGTCTCCCGGGGCAGGAGGGGGCGCTGTTTCTTCACCGTGCTGGTGGGGGTGGAGGAAGAGGAGGAGGAGCTTGCCGCCGGAGACGGCGTGGCATTGGGAGGGGTGGAAGAGGCGAGGGTGGCGGCGCTAGGGACAGCGGGCACGGGGACTACGTTGAGAGGAATCGCCATGGGAGACTGCAAGGGGTCTTTGAGGGCTGGAGTGGAGGAGGGAGCTGCAGGGGTCTGGGCAAGACTTCCTGTGGCAGGGGCCTTACCTAAAGGAGAACAGGAAAACAAATCCATTGTAATGCCACAACATACAAAATAAAATACTAAATAAATGTAAAGATCCTCTGCTGTTATTATTTGCATGAGTTATTTGTGATTTGGATATGTTTATTTAGATGAAACTCAAAATCATGTGCCTGTATTCAGTGCTTGAAAAAACTCAGAATTACCATCAGTCTTAGAAGCTGTGGGTTCTTTGAGTGCGGTCACAGCAGCTGAGTCTTTCCTGCTCCTCTTCCTCTCTCTTCCTCCTGGCTCTTCCCCCAAATCAATCACCAGCTCTCTCTCCGAGTCAGAGTCCATATCAGCATCATCAGACATGGGCTGCCTGCTTTCCTCTGATGTTTTGAGCTTGTCTCTCGCACTTGGAGAAGCGGGAGCCGCTTTTGAAGCTTCTTTGTCCGAGTCGACGGCTGGTTTCTCTTTCGCCGGAGAGACGCTTGATCCAGATCTCTGTGGAGTCTCACCTTTGGTCACCGTGCTTGGGGTCCCCGAGGCCTCTATACTACTGCCGTCCTTGTCTTCACCAGCAGGGGGCGACAACTTGGGCTTCTTTTTGGACGGCTCTTTCTCCGTCTTGTCGTCAGCGGTGGAATCCTGACCACTCTTTGGTTTCTGTTCGTCGTCGCTGCCGTACTCACTGTCGCTGGAGTCGGACTTGTCAGAGTCATCTGAGTCACTGTGCTCCACACCTTTATACACATCCTCAGATATCTCATCTATACCTGCGCACACGTGAGCAAAGGACACTACAATTACACACGAAATGATTCATTATTTTACATTTCTACACTACAGTTCAAATCACCAAAATAGAACATTCTAATACTGCACGCAAACATAGATTAAGAATATATTTTTTATTACCATTCTTTTTTGTTAATAACGCAGTAATAACTTCCACCACCCCAAACGGAAGCCTCACCCAGCTGAGCCTTGCAGCTCTCGATGGTCTTATCCAGGTTGAGCTGGAAGCGGCTCCTCATCTGCCTCTTGGGGGACGTGAGGGAGCCCTGCTGAGGCTGCTGCTGCTGGACGGTCTCGCTCAGCTCCTTCAGGTCCATCTCAGCCTTGCTGCGGTCTGAGGCAGACAGAACGGACGCGTGGGGGTCAAGACCAACTCGATAAATTAGCACGCATCTGCCCATAACTTATGGCCAAAGAGGAACTCCTCATGAGCCGTCCGTAAAGGTTAAAAGTGCTGAGCTGCTGGAGGTTTTTTTTTGTCTTGACCAGAACCAGAAGCAACATCTTACCGAGGTTAAGGTTTAGGATGCCACCTGTGGCAGGTGTTTTCTCCTGTTTGATAGGTGTGCTGGGGCCTGTGGAGTGGAATGGTTTAGGGCTGTCCACAGCCGTGCCTGCAGGCCCGGCTCGGGCCGCAGCAGGAGACGCTATGGAGATCAGCAGGTTGGTTCAGTTGTATGCATTCACCATTATTTCAATAAGGTTAACAATAAATAAAGGAAAAGGTGCAGCATTTCTCCATCACACCCTCAAATACTCCAGATGCTATATGTATTTTTTTGTTTGTTTGTTTGGTTGTTTTTCCACTCTTTAATAGAGTTACATTTAACTAACCAATGGAAATGAGCCATTCAGTCGTAGTATACAGGGGCCCCAAGGTTGGAACCAAAAGCTACAACACCAACTAACTCCATCTGACCTTCATTTATTATTGGCAATTCAGGTTATAGAGTAGCATGGAAAAAGTATGGCATGGAAAATAATGTAGCTGTCTGCTAGTACCTGTACTTTCAAGAGACTCTTCTCCTGTGCTGTGGTGGGGTAGAGGTACTCTGGCTTGGCTCTTTTCTCCGCCCTCTTGCTCACCATCAGAGCCAGTATGGGCAGAGGAATTGGTGCTCATTGGTGAACGAGGTATGTCTGTCATAGATATTCGCCTTCCAGTTCCTCCTCCACCAATCCCTCCAGACATCATGTTCTTGCCCACAAGCATCTTGGGTGATGCAGTCATATCAAAGCTAAACTTGATCTTCTCCTGTTTTTCTGGTTTGACTGAGCCTGCACTAGGGTTCGATGGGTCTAGAAGCATTTGAAACTGGTTGTCAGGTGTGTACGGCGTGCGGAATGGGGCATAATTGAAAACACCAAATTTTTTGCGGATGTTATCGACATAGACTTCCATCTCCTGCATTGCACTGTTGAAGATACTCTTGGTCTTCTTAACAGAGAAAGGGATCTCTTTAGACATGAGGTAGCAGTTGTTGATTGGTACCCAGGCTCTGAAAAAGGAATAGAATAAGACTGAATGGAACAGAACAGAGAAGATCATGAGCCTACACCCACTTCACTGAGTCCGTTTCATTTCAGTGGATCCACTGGTTCTAACCTGTCATGCTGCCCAAAGAATCGAGCGTCCACTTGTCCATCTTTGTCTCGTAGAGCTTTGGCAGGCCAGAACGGAAACCCCTTAAGTTTGGCCCACACCAAAGGATGGGGGTTACTCTAATATAAACAGCGATTTAAATAAAGGAATAATTATTTCACTTGACATTAAGTTTCTTCATGCCATTTTAAAAACAGATCATGATGGATAAGTGTATACAACTGACAACTAGGTAAGAAAACATTTTTTGAAAGCTGAATAAGGTAAGAGAATAGATTAATAATATATATTGCCAAAAGTATTCACTCGCCTTCCTTGACTCACATATGAGCTTAAGTGACATCCCATTCCTAAACCATAGGGTTCAATATGACGTTGGTCTACCCTTTGCAGCTAAAACAGCTTCAACTCTGCTGGGAAGGCTGTCCACAAGGTTTAAGAGTGTGTTTATGGGAATTTTTGACCATTCTTCTAGAAGTGCATTTGTGAGGTCACATACTGATGTTGGACGAGAAGACCTGGCTCTCAGTCTCCGCTCTAATTCATCCCAAAAGTGTTCTATCGGGTTGAGGTCAGGACTCTGTGCAGGCCAGTCAAGTTCATCCACACGAGACTCTGCCATCCATGTCTTTATGGACCTTGCTTTGTGCACTGGTGCACAGTCATTTGGATGGGTGAGCAAATACTTTTGGCAATATAGTGTATGTTTATATGGTAGATAATACTTACACACGGCTCACAAAACCAATTGTCCCTCTTCTGGCAGGCTGAAAGATAGCACTCTGGACAGACTTCGATTTCATTCATCTGAAGAGCAGATGACTTGGTCTGAAACAACTAGCGTCAAACTTGTATGTTCATTTTAACTTTGGGATTTATTAAACTCTGCTAAAATCTGCTTTACTCACTTCATGTTCACAGATTTTTACAATGACTTTAGCTGTTGCTGTGAGCTTATGATTTCCTGGAAAAAAAATAAGACAGAATTCAGAATGATTTTCCAGCAAATCAATAGTAACAAAAATATCAATACAAGTCTAGGAGAGTTATGTCCAACCTCCGTTATATATAATACAGTTGTGCAAAATCCACTTCACATCAGCCAAGAAGGCTTCAGTAGAGCCGTATAATTTCTTTTTGATATTCTAGAAGAGAGTGGGAGGGAGAAAAAAAAAAACTTAAAACATCTCCATACCAAAGTAAAACTACTACTACTGACAGACTAGTTTTTGAAAGAAATTCTTTTACCTTTTCTAATGTACACAGATCCATGGGATGAAAAATATATTCTGCATAATCAGGATGCTGTTCAAGACACACAGGCTTCTGAAACGGTTCTGTCTGGATTGAGAGAGGAAGGAGAAAAGGCCCAGAGCCTCTGTGAGATGTAGCAAGTACTGGGGTTTCTTGTGGAGCCCTGAATGAACTTTTTCTATTACACTAATTAGAATCAGGTGTTAGCCAGACCTCAGCTCCAGGGTGAGTGTCCAGTATACCTCCTGAAATAAACTGGTCACCTTTTGAGTTTATATCATGCATGACTGTTTTATTTAACGTCTGCTTTACAGAAGAGCACCTGCATAAACAGCATTCTCATGTTATTGTTCTATCTGCCATATGAATCCGGACTCACAAATACTTTTAACCAATAAGAGGCATTACTGCACCATCATGATCCGACAAAGTCAAGAATTCAGCTGATAAACGACCAGGTGAACTTCTTGGCAGAACAAAAACATCACAGCATTGCATCAAATATTGTAGGAGAACTAAAAGAAGTCCGTTTACCAATGAAGCATAAATTAGCCTTAAGGTCTACATGGTCAGTATCATTTCTGATCCATTCTGGATGTTGATGATTGTGCCAAAAGTAGAGCCTGGGCTATCACTACTGCCACTCACTACCCAAAGAGCCAGAGATTACATCAAAAACATATTAGATCTTAGGGGTGGGCAAAATGGCACTGTAGTATCACAGTTCTTGAAGACATCTACACAACAAATGATGCGTATCATAGTATTTTTGCTGACAGGATTTCTTATAAAAATTTATAGGTTGGACCAGAAACAATGCTCCTGCAAAAACAAAAAGGAATAAAAAAAATTTTAAAAATTAATACAATCATTTTTGTTTAAGAAAAAAAGCTGGTTTATATAAATAACATTATATCGAGCTAACATCCAATCAGATTCTTGTTACTATGCAGTGTGACAGCATGACACCAGCATGACATGGCTCTTAGAGTAATCTTTTATTTTTTATTAAACATGTAGCTTTTCAGTGTTCTAGAAGTACCAACAAAATTGGTGATACACTAAGAAAAGAGTATCGTTATGTAATTACAATAATTATATCATATCATATTGCCCACCCCTGCCAGAGCACCACACAAACAACCCACTTCAAACACATTAAAAGAGGACAGTGCAGAACAGAGAAGACCTGGAGTATTGTGGAGGGGCAGATTCGTGTTACCCAATTATAGGCTTTTTTCTGAGAGCCAGAAGGGTGGAAGGACTGAGATGGAGTGTGAGGTTGATCCTGAAAGAAAGCAAAAGGTGGGGAGCTGTATATTCACCATCAGAGTCCCGGTTAGAACCCACAACACTCTCAACTGAGCTCATCATACAGAAGACGCACACGGAGATCAGTTGCCTTGGGAACTAAGCCGTGACACTGATGTGAGGCAAACCAGTGAGGGCTTAACAGGTGCAGGTTCTACGTGGTCCTTCACCAGGGCCATAGGCCAAGAAGACAGTGGTAAGAAAGGACCAGGAAACGTATAATTGGTGGGGGAAATGCTTTGAAAACTGGCTCTGAAATGATGACAAACAAAATAATAGTCCTGTTTTCTTTCTCAGTAGCAGGAAGTATCAGAGGACAGACGTACAGACCTGAAGATTCAGGACTGCAAGTTCCTTCATCACTTCTTGTTAATTCAGTGCACCAGTCCGACGATCAACAGGCATTCGTCAAACCAAAGACTTCAAACGTCGCTCAAATAATCTACCAGCAGGAGAACAAGAAAAGGAACACTTACACCTGGCTGCTTCATCTTCTGGAGGGCGAATTTAAGCAGATATGACAGTTGTTCTAGTGTGAGCATGGTCATCGCCTTGCTTTGAGTCTCAATGCATTCCGCTACTGTTATTTTCTGAAAGGCAAAGCAAAAAGTTAGTGGTTTAGAAAACTACATGCTAAATTAGTTTTAGAATTTTTTTTTTCCCCATTTCAAGCTCTTTCCATGACATATCTTATATGACTATAATGGGAGCTTGGTCTGTATTCACTTCGGCAAGCATTTTCAAATCATAAAAGTGAATCACTTTTATTACCTTGCTCACATAAATATAAACTGACAAAAGTGGAATTTCTTTTTGGTAAACATCCCTGAAGTTATTTAAGAAAAAAAAGAAACTCCTTTTCTATTGGCCGAATAATAGATTAAAAACTGTTATGACTTTTTGGCATGTGTGTGTGTGTGTGTGTGTGTGTGTGTGTGCATCCTTTCCCTCTCTCACTTTGTTTCAGTGCTTGGCTGATGTCAGCAACTGCTCCGAAGACGACGACTGTAAAAGTAGCGTGGAGAACGCAGTTCAGGAGGCCTTCCCTCCACTACAGTGCTTTTGTCTTGTTGTGCTTTGTGTTACTTTCCTGGGTATTTGCTCTCTGTTTGATTGACCTTGGCTGTATTCTGGATTTGCCCTTGTTTGTACTGTTGCTAGAGTAACTTTGTAAATATCATTTGTATATCCTAGACTGGGAAGCAACACAAACAAAGCTTATTTCCCCCTACAGGCACAGGCACGGTTGTGGGCCAGTACCTCGCACTCAGGGCAGAACCAGTCCCCTTCGGGCTCTGCGGCCAGTTTGAGGCACTTAGCGTGGTAGACGCGCGGGCAGAGCTCACAGCAGAGCACCTGGCCCTCGCGGTGACACAGCCAACAGTAGAAGTCATTCCTGCCGTCCTGCGGTACAACATCAACAGGGTCTGTGGTGAGTGCAGACTGCTTCGTATAGTAAAAGGGACCGTGTCTTAGTTCAGACTGGAACGCAGGTGAGAGAAACAAGAGAGTTGGGGTTTCAAAATACAGGTACTGCAGGTTCCAAGACACACAGGTAACACACATGAAGGATGGAAACAACGGTGCTCAGGACACTGTGCAGCTTATGTGGACAGTAGGAGGTTTTTGTTGTTGTTTTTGAGATCTAATTTCAAATTAGGAAACTTCAGTCAAAAGAAATGCAAGTAAAATTTTGTGAAACTCAGGAGAAGTGAGGCCATCAGCAGCGCTGAAACTGGCCGTTTCAAAACGTTCTTATACTGCACAGCATCGTAACACTTCTCTGACCTCCTTTGCCTTACAGTCAAAGTCGTGACTTGATCTATGTTAAAGAAAACAAACTGTACACCAATACTTCAGTTAAACACATAAATTAACGGCAGGGATTTGATCAGCTCTATGATTTGGTCAGCTCTATGATTTGATCAGCTCTATGATTTGGTCAGCTCTATAATTTGGTCAGCTCTATGACTGAATGGGCCAAGGAATTCACCAGACATTTAAAAGTACAACACATATATGACAGATTTCTCGATATACAAAACTTTGACATAAGGCAACTGAGTCCAGTACCGGCCCAAAATGTGGATTCACATGACTGAATGTATGTTTTTTTTTTTTTTTTCAACCTTAAAGGCATTTCAATTTACTTTAGAAAAGGGTTATGTCTAAATATCCTTTTAAATTCTTTTTTTTTCTTAAGACAAAAACAAATAGAGATAAACAGTCCATGTCTTAGGTTATATATATAAATAAAATATATAATAACAATTTTAAACTGTTTTAAATGCCACCCTCAGCAAGTGTGAGAAGTTCTTCAGGACTGATGGAACAGTATCATAGGCAGTGGTCACATGAAGCTGTTTACATGAGATTGTACAAAGATGTCATCAGAGTCAAAGATGGCTTTGATGGATTTATAATCTAATACAGTCAACATTTGTTTAGCACAGCATAACCACACGTTATATCATTGTTTCACAAAGCTTTATTCTTTTTTTTTTATGTAGAAAATATTAAACATAAATAAGAGTAGGCGTGTCCATACTTTTGACCGGTACTGCATTTGGTGACCTATCATTCTACAAAGCAAATTTGTAGAATTTATCTACAAATTCACTTTATCTCTGCCCATGTGTGACTTTCTTTCTTCCCATGTGCAAGTTGCAGTTTCAGTTCCCAGTATGCTGCTGAGGTGTGACTAACTAGAGAGCTAGAACACAATCTGCCACTGTTTCACGATAACCAAGACCTAGAGATCAGCACGGACGGCAGACACCTTTTGACACCTTTTTTTGGTATATCTTGTGTGGTAATAATGGCTGAACTGACTTGGTGCATCACCACAGAAAAAGCAAACAATGGCGAAAGAAACTTGTGAGAGGCGAGTGAGACAAAAAGCAAAAGACTCACCTGATCTTTACTGCTGTTAACGGCTCCTGGCTTCTTTTTCTTTTTGACAGGGCTTGGAGATGTTTCTGAAGGAGAATGTCCGTTGGAAGAGTGAGGGGGGCTGGGCATTTTGCGTTTAGGAGCAGAGCGCTCAACTGACCCCGGATCAGATACTGCAAAAAAAGCAAAACATAAATCACTAAAAAAAATAAATAAAATTTTTAAAAAATCAGGACCACTACCATAAGAATAACAATTTAAAAAGCTTATATTAATTATGGTCTCCTCACCCTTGGATCGTGTTGCAATCTCCATCCCTTCAATCAAATCTGACTCTGTCTTCACCTCCTCTTGTGCCAAACTGCCATAGACAAAAGGAAACTTGCTCATTATAACAAACCTTTCAAATTACGATTTAGCATTTCCTACAGCCTTCATAAACCCACCAAAACACCAGAGTTTGCTTGACTTTGATGGCAGGTCAACCTGCCAAAGAAAAGAGATGTGAATTCATGTTCAAGTCCCAGCTGTGCCATTTTCCAAGACACAGGTGGCTGTGTTCTCACTCGCAAAGGATGGAAAGATTCCTTTTCCACCCTCTTTCCTACACGGTATGCTGGTCCTGCTTCTGCAGGGCCACATTGAACATTCACTCAAACGTGCTGAGGTAATCCATAATGCTATGTGGTCAGTAGCTGGAAAATATATACGATGGCTGTCTTCTCGTATGTATGAGAAGAACCATCTGCTCACCTTCACACCTGTGCATCAGTACTTAAGTTTACTGTGAATGGGGTTTTATTGGAAACAACTTTACTGGGTGAAATTGGCTCAGTGTAAATATACAACGGCAAAAAGGCAACCTGTTTAGCAAATGCTCTCATAAATCACATGATGCTTATTACAAAAAGGCAGATATATTTACATGGTAAACATTATTATCGTAGTAAACAAAGCTTGCGTGGAAAGGTTAGCAAACACAAGCATTTGGAAAAGTCAGTTCAGTGACCAAGCTAAAGAGTCATTGAGAAATTTCAATTGCCCAGTTAAGGAAGTAGGGTTGTTGGGGGCGGGAGAGGCTCTGGTGCAGCCAAAAAGTCTCACTGAATGTGTCATGTCCGGTTTGTTATTTCCACCACTTTGAATGTGGAAGACAGAGAAGTTTCTTAGTGAAAGGGCTCCTTTGACAGAAGCTCAGGGTCTCCCTAAGAGTCATTGCCGGAGGCTGTTCACAAAGGTCTACAATCCATGGGCAAATACTGACAACACAAGTCCTAATGGAACAAACACTTCATTTGTAAATAAAAGTGGACAATCCACAATCAGTGAAAAAGTCTCTACTGGATGTTTGGCTAAAAGCAAAAAAACCTTAAAGCCAAACTTTACTGTGAGAAATATCAAACAGTTTTCTGATAAGATCGGAGAGGCCATACCTCAGAACACAAAATGAAATATTTAGCGTAAATACACTACAAAAATTCAGGATTTGAATGCATTTGTTATCATTATACATATATATTTTTTATCCCGTATACTTAAACAGAGCAAAATTATAAAAATGTACATATCAGCACTATCAGCTAAGAAGGTAAAGTAACAGGGGCTCTGCATGATTGTGTGAAAGCTGAATACTAGATCCAGAGCGTGGAGATGAAAATGCTCTCTCTCTCTCCAAAATGTCCCCAGCAGCACAAAGCCACATCACAAGAGCAGTCGTGCAAAAACAAAAGGTGGTTAAAAACAGCATTAAATCATTTGCCTGGAAAATAAAAACATAATTTAAAGATTCGCACAGATTCTGTTTAACATAGTCCTTTGCATTACAGGCTTCCAAAACCCCAAACAGACAGAAACTCGGTGATGGCCTCACACATGAAGCAATGAGCTAAAGCATGAAGATTTTTAATTCCTTGTTCAACAACAACAACAAAAAGGTTCTGAAATCTTCAGCCAAGCAATGTCAGTCACTCAGTGACGTGTCCAGCTCTGTTGCAGGCTGGGCTCCTGAACTGCAGCCACCAACACTGTGCCGTTTTTCTCCTCCCAATGCCCCTGCTCCCTGCACACCACACTCTGCTCCATCAAGAACACAGCCATCCGCTATCTGAAGCTCATGCGCTCAACCAGTCTAAACAAAGACTAGGAGGGAAAGAAGAGTTGGATGTCTATTTCTGCATGTTTGCCTATGACTCAGTGAAGCCGAGAGGAAAAAACCTCATTCGATTACAATTTAAAATGTGGCATTGTAATGGGTTTTAAGAGGCATTTTGACTATGGGATGCCACTTCTCAGAAAAAATATTATTTTGGAGGCAGTAATATCTTCGCTCTTTCCATACAGGTCTTTAGGTTTGATTCTTGCGCTTTCTCTCCCAGTCTGCACATCTAGGAGAGAACATGAAAGAAAACACACACACACACACACACACACACACGACAACATCTGCAGTACTTGGCCATCTTGGCCTCCTTCTCTCTGCATGCACCATGTATCCTTGTGTGTCCTCAGTCACAAACTATTCACCTGCACACTCAATATCACCATCTGCACCTGGCACAAACCTTCATACAGCGAGGCAGCGCAACACACAGAAAATCATTCCTTCTGTTCATTAAATCACATCACACTAACATCACATTAAGTTCAATGTAAAACAATTGACACATAATAGCATACCTTAAATTTTCTTTACGTGCACAATACAGATTCTTCAGGCAGGGCCCTTTTCATTTTTTTTTTTCTCAATTATAATAGCTGTAAGGGATGAGACAAAGATGGGTGCAGAATTTTCCAGAAGGGCCTTGCTCTCCCTGCTGCTCTCAGTGCGATTGTCAATCTTTAACCTCAGCTGTAGGCTGCCGATTGGTTTGAGAGCCACACGGAGGCGCGTGATTGGGCGGTAGATGCTGTGTGGCACGCTGGCTCTCCCTGCTCCCCTCTCTCTGCTCCGATCCACTGCTGCAATGCAGGGAGAGCTGTTTCTGCCATCCACCATCAAAAACACACTCCAAACCACACTCTATTCCTCCCAGAAAACCTTCACGGAGAAGGCAAGCGTGGATGTACCAGGGAGAGCTCCTGCAGCACCATGACAAACGCACATCACACTGCCTCTCGTCCTTTTACATCCTTTCTCTAATGGCTTAGAGCAGTCTCAGGCGTCCATTTTGTAGCTCGCCGTGGCAACTGTGAGAACACTGGATTTGCCAGTAGAGCGGCTCACAGGAATGCTGCAAGGCCTCACACACACAGGCATGGAGACAAAGAACGTAACCAAAAGGAAAACATTACCTGTCTTTGTAGTAAAGAGCTGTTCTTGGACAACACCCTGCTATACCTTCCATTGAGTTCTTCATTAAGATTTACAAACATACAAGCACACACATATATAACATATCTGCTTGCGTTTCCAAGCATATGTATATAAAGCAATACTTGCATATCATAATTATCTACCAGTTGTGATTATAATATCGTCATTCTTGCTATAGTTATGCTGTGATAATCCACCAATAAAAGCACATGTTAAGTGGGTTACAAAGTCAGATTAATCATCCACTAAAAACACAATACCTAGATTTTTAAAACGCACATGATGCCAAGATCATCAGTCAGGATCAGAGACTTTAATCAGTCCAGGCAATGGAAGCACAACACCACAGACCTGGCTTGACTTGGGCACACTGGCCTCCTGCTGCTTATGGGAGGGTTTGGCCTCAGAGAAGCATTGAACCTCACTTTATTCCAGTAGACTCTCCCCTACTTCCTGATTCTACAAACAACCAGTGAAGTAATTTCCTGAAAACAACAGCTTACACTCATACAGTAGCAGTCAAAATACACCATACATGAAGATCAAATATACCGCAAAAAAACCTTGATATAATCCGAAATCTAAACAGAATCTACTTTAATGCATTTTTCTGCATCAACCGCAGTATATTTATCTTGAAGGCCTTAGCTAAGGCACTAAGAGATTCATTATATTTATCTTGAAGGCCTTAGCTAAGGCACTAAGAGATTCCTGTATACAATTACCTAACCTCTTATCTCAAATGCTACATGCACTGTACACACATACAGTGTACAGGGAGAGGCCTACAGGCTACATACCCAAAAAGGGAAGGTGACCGAAATGGTGGCCAACTCCTACAAGAATCATGTTTTGACAGAACGACTGCATCACACAATTCACAAGGCCTATATCAATGCATATAAAACCCCAAAACCTTTCATACCGAAACTGAAACCAAGAAACACTGCAAAAAAATAAACTTCATCTGTATACATAATATAAACTCCAGTCTTCTATTCTGCTGGTAGTTGGTCCACCAGCAAAAAAAACAAAGCAAACTGTCGTTGATTTTTTTATGGATTAGAGCCTACAGTCAAGAGCAAAAGAAACTGTCAGCAGTAAATCAACCATTTCAGTAGTGCATATAATGCAAGCCATGAGTCAACACTGCAGCTGAGGCTCTCTGCCGTTCTGCAGTTCGGATTTCCCAGCCACGGCTGCCTAGGCTACAGGGCCTTCCATTTTGAGAGGGCTGGCCTGTGACAGCACCTCACACTGCTGTGATCCTCTCCTAATCCTGCTCCCTGCAGCCTGATCAACACTACAGCTGGGAGAAAGCACAGAAGGCCATCTTTGTCATGGTCGTCTGTGTACAGGGCTCACAAGTATAGCAGAAAGAGAGAGACAGGCAGACAGAGAGACAGAGACAGAGAGACAGGCAGGCAGAGCCCTGTTCCTGTCAGGATCCAGATCTGTAGAGTTGGGATAGAATTTCTTTTACCACCACCCCAGATTAAGAACATTATTTATGTGTTAATACATTAAACAACATTACCAGGAACATTAAGAGGAAGTGAAACAGCAGAAAATCAAGCTTACCTCTGTGGATGCATGGCTAAAAAGTGTGTAATGTCAATGCTTATTAAAACATGGAGGACAGCCCTCAGCCCTCTCTCACTACATGAGCACAGCCTCGGCGCTCCAAACCAGCCGAGCCAACATTCTCATAAAAGCCACGCAGTGATTGGATGGTGCTCACTCGCAGGATGGAAGCCAGCAGCTGATTGGCTGAGACATTTCCTGACTGAGTGCCTTTTGTTTAACACAAGCAGGCTGTAGCTGTATTAAGGACAGGGGGAATGGAGCTAGGCCTTAACCCAGGACTGCACATTTAACAAATCCAAACACAAACCGGTCCTGATATTGTCCTGCCCTATGGAAAATAATTATGTTTGAACTTCAAGATGGATACTTAAAAGCAAAGAAGCATAAGGGTTTTGTGCACGGGTCCAAAGCCATCCAGTTAATAAAGTTAAATAGAACACCAAAAAATAGTACAATAAAACAGTATGGAGGAAAATAGCCTTTCAATGAAGTCGATATCTTTTTATTAACATTATACATGCTGCTTAAATGATCTAAATACTTTAATTAGACTGTAATGGCAAAAACATTTGTGTAGAAACAATAATCTTAATTCTTTCACAGACCTTTGCAGGAAAGGTAATATTTTCAGTGGCAGAAATGGTCGTATTTAAGAAAGACGGGTGTTTATTGAATAAATTAAGCTGGAGTGGTGTGGGGCTTGAGGGTAAAATATACACGGATTATGTCAGTGTGAATTATGGGTATTTCAAATTCCATACTTCTGGAACATACTAGACATGGTTAAGATAACATTGACATGCCAGATATACATTACCTATGACTGATTTTCAATAGCTAAACAGCAGTAAAGCTGCTTTACAGTGTAAGAATGAGGAGCATTCAAGACAGCAAGAAAAAAAACATACTGTTACATTTACAGAACAGGAAGCAGCTTTGAACATAGAAAACTGCGCCAACACATATATGAGACAGCAAAATTAAACAGCTATTAAGCTATTAGTAGCCAGCACAAGACACTGAAAACGGAATGCAAGAGTTCATTCTCTGGTATACTGTATTAGAATCAACATTTCATAATTGAAGTTCATGTATTAGACATCCTGTATTGTGAAATGTCACCATTTCAGGAAGTACACTCAGCTGAGACTGACTAGATATTTTCAGGCCTATGACAGAAAATATATTATAACTATATGGTTTCATAATTATATAACCAAGAGAGCAATTACTATTAAACTTTGTTTGAAGTTGTTACAGTTAAATGCGTCCGTATAATGGCTATAATGCCTAAATAAAGGCGAACGTTTTTTCATGTTTGTTGCGCCACCTTATGGTCACAACGTGAAATATAATTACAATGCAAAAAGGATACTTTATATTTCAAATGATTGTATTTCAACATCGGGTAAAACGTAGGCTTTCGATGTATCGTTATTTTGTCATTATTACCGCGGTGTTGATCTCTATGTGGTTGCTGAACACAAACTTAATTAAACAAAGAATGATACAATGCATTATTTACACGAGACCCATGTTAGCTGGTATTAGTGACATTAAATTAGCATGATAGTAAGCCAAATGTACCAAGTAATTTAATACGTTAATCGATTCGTGTCTGTTTGTTTCTCAGTATTTTAATTATTTCACTACAAAAGCAGATAATTTGTTTAACTGTTTTTCTTTGGCATTTGTTCTTTTAGTTTCGAGGAACTAACCAACTACTAAGGACTTACTTTATTTTCAGTCTGTGAAGCCAGACAGCCAAGTCTACTTGTGTAGATGTGAGGTTTTCCTACATTTACAGAGGGCCGTTTGATATTCGTTCTGGCCTTAAGTCAGTTCTGAATACTCTTAACGACCTCAGTAAAACCTTAGCAAGTTACCACGTGGCTCATATAAAGCGTTGTTAAAATTACATTGATAGACGCTTGATAGACGTGGGTGATTGTGTTTGCTTCAAGATATTTTGCAGTATTGATCTCGTTGTAGGAAATCACAGTAAAATGGACGTAGTAATAAAACTTTGGAAATACTGCATTTGAAAGAATACTTTGTGAGACAGAACTATTGATGCTACATCGCAAAGGGTGGTTTGAGAGATAAAACCATAGACCTTGTGTATGAACAGGCCGCATACCCAATTCTTTAACCCAGTCCTTCATCTCACATTGAATAACTAGTGACAGGGGTCTCGAATTTATGAAGCAGTTTCACACATTTTCCCTGCCAAATCCTCTGCAAATGAAAATGCTGTATATTCTTTTTTGCTTTGCTTTTTCGTTTTAATTGTGCGAATTACTTTGAAAAGTCACAGTATGCACAGCATGAATTTTTCCCACATGTACAGTTTTTTGATTGTGCTATTTCTCATGTTGGAAAAAGGACCACTAGATGGAGCTGTTCTGCTTATGTGCTTTGCTAGCGACAGCTGTCTGTGTGACTCCCTGCTGCATTAATAAATCAAAATACAAGCAAGCACACACACATAGAGAAAGCTAATCTAGTCTAAACATCTTGGATTGGTCCACCATTTCAACTGAATAT
>JAOYMR010000018.1:4173686-4185854 GCA_025802075.1 Tenebrosternarchus preto | reverse complement strand
TCATGGTGGGGCGGGGCTGGGCAGGGATACGGTAAGGGGGGGGGGACACTGTTTACACACAATAACAGTTTAAGGGACACTGTGTAGACACTGAACACTCACGCTGTGCGTTTAAAGGACACTCTGTACACACAGTCAGTTCATATAAGCGTAACAAACGATGCATTTTCCATAAGCAGAAATGTGCACCAGTATGTCAGAGATGTGTCCTTCAGGGTTTCTGAGGTGGTGCTGCGGTTCATTTCGGACCCCGTCCACACACACCAGGGATAGATTTATATTCCAAGTCTGGGTGTGTACATGGGGTGTGTGTAAGGTGTGTGTAGATGACGTGTGTACATGATGATCTGTTCACATCTGTCAGGGCAGCTAAGAGGCTGTCGTTGTTTACTTGTGAAGGTCCTGTTGTCTGTAGCTCTCCCCAGTTTCATTCTGCAGTTTCCTGTTAAAGGTATAAAACTTGCTTATCTGAGAACTTCTCTCTCTCTCTCTCTCTCTCTCTCTCTCTCTCTCTCTCTCTCTCTCTCTCTCTCTCTCTCTCTCTCTCTCTCTCTCCCCCCTTCCCCAGCTTTGGTAAATGGCAGAGCAGAGACTCCTCTCTACCACTTCTCCCTGTCTGATGGGACTCCTGTCACCGCCCAGACGCGCAGCGAACTGTTTCGTAACCCAGCCACTAGCGAGCCTCTGTTCTTCCTCTCCACCCACCTCCTCCCCCGGTGCGACCACTCACCCCCCCCCCCCCACCCAAAGCACTACCCTTTGCTCTAGGCAGTTTGACCCTTGAATTTTATACGTGTTGCCTAAACAGGTGCACTGTGGGACATGTTTGTATCTCACGCCTTTCCTCACGCTTGTGTTGCAGTCATTCTGTAATGAGAGCTCATTATCATACAGTTATAGTAATGCAGATATTCTCCCTAACCTTTTAGTTTTCTCGTTTTTTTCAAGGGAGCAAAATGGCTACAGGCCGAACCAGGGAGGCGTGATACGACCGCAGGGCTTGGGACCGCCCACACATGGCTCCCAGATGAACATGGCACTTGGTGGGCAGATGGGCATGAACAGAGGCTACGGCATGGGTGACCCAGGGCACATGGGGCCCAGGGCGGGCCCTGTGTATGGCCCTGGACACCGAATGAATCCGATGAACTCGATGCACCAGATGAACCCAATGAACCAGATGAACTCTATGAATCAGATGGGTTCAGTGAATCACATGAACCAGATGAATCAAATGAACTCCATGAATCCCATGAACCAGATGAATTCTATGAACCAGGTGAATCAAATGAACCAAATGGCCTCTGTGAATCAGATAAACCCCATGAACCAGATGAATCAGATGAACCATATGAATCAAATGAATCAGATGAATCAGATGGGACATCCAGGAATGAACCCTCACCAGCAGAACTTCCACGGTGGGGGTTACGGGTTGGGCATGACGAGTCCTTCCCATGGCAGCCCCGGTATGAATCCCTCCCAGCAGAATATCATGGGCTCTCCACGAATACGAGGAAGCCCCAAGATGGGAGCAAGCCCCTTCTCTCCTGGAGGTATCACTCTTTATACACACACACACTTGATTCAGTAATTTTGATGTAATTACTGTTTGATTGTCTAAAGGGACAGTGTGTTCTTCCCCATTCTTGATGAGGATTGCCAGGGACAGTACAGAACTACAGTAAATTTCTGTGTTGAAAGAGCAGAGATAAACATCCAAAAGTGTAAAGGAAGGACTTCGTCCTCTTCTAGTCCCCTGTTAAAGAGCTGGTTCGGATCAATTCAGCACTTAAGAATTCTTCAGTGGCATTTACTGTGTTTGATTTTCAGGTATGCATTCTCCTATGGGCCCTATGAGCATGGGTGGCAACAGTGGTTCCTCCGGTCCAGCAGGTGGCAGCACTTTCTCCAGCAGCTCTCTCAACGCCCTCCAAGCTATCAGCGAGGGAGTGGGCTCCTCGTTGCCTGGTGCTCTCACCTCACCCTCCCACAAATCTGACGGCTCCCCCTGCATAAGCTCTGCTCAGGCCAGCGGGCCGAACCAGTCGGGGTCCGGTAAAGGGCCCGGTACATGTGACTCGAAGAGCCCCGCGGGCCCTCACAGCGCCGGGGCCCCCGACCCACAGCCAGCCCCCATATCCGAAGTCACGCCGGATAAGCCGGACAGCCAGTCTGGGAAGGAGGGAGGCGCGTCCGATCCCAGCCGGAGACTCCCTGACGGAAAGGGCCATAAAAAGCTCCTCCAACTGCTCACGTCGCCCACGGAGGAGCTCGCGTTAGGCGGAGCTCCCCCAGGCCGTGCTTCCACGCCCATGGCTGCCGATCCGAAAGAGGCGGGAGGCTGCCTGACCAGCCCGTCTTCCACCTGCGTGTCGTCGTCGTCGTCGTCGGCTCCACCACCGGGTGGCGCCACAGCGCAGCAGGGCGTGGGATGTGCGGCTTCGACCGCAGCCTGCGTCGGAGGCCACCTGGCGTCTCACTCGCTGCAGGAGAAGCACAAGATCCTACACAAGCTGCTGCAGAACGGCAACACCCCGGACGAGGTGGCTCGCATCACGGCCGAGGCCACGGGGAAGGTCCGCCTGGGGGCGGAGCACGCGGGCCCCGACGCCGCGGGGCCGGAGATCAAGCAGGAGCAGCACAGCCCAAAGAAGACTCACGCTCTGCTCCACTACCTCCTCAATAAGGACGACTCCAAGGAGACCGGCGTCGGAGAGGCCGAGCCAGGCATGGATGAACCAGAGGGTCGCGTGGCTGGTGCCGGGCCGGGGTCAGGGGTCGCAACCTCGAGTAACCCGGAAAGCAAAGTGAAGATGGAGCCGCCCGATGAGGTGGGGGTCAAATTTAAGTACCGCCTCAAAGAAGTACCAATATGTGTAACACCTTTTATGCATCTGCTGGTTGATGGTTAATAGAGGGATTTTCCGATTTCCGCCTTTCCGATCCTTCAGCTGGAGAGCCTGGAGAGCATTCTGGGAGGCTTGCGGAAGCCTGCTTCCGGAATGTTTGCCGATTCTAGGAGCGGAGGCGGTACAGACGGAGAACCCAAGAAGGGCTGTGGCCCCAGCAGCAGCGCTCACGGTAAGGCCCGATTCTCCCTCTGCACTGGCAGTGTGAACCCAAGGGAACCAGAACCTGTATCTGGACCTTCTTTTACCAGGTCCTTGTACCACCAGACTGAACCAGTCTGTTGTGGAGTTGATCTTGCGTATTGAGACAGGGAAATGACTTCGTTTTCAGGTGTAGAGCGGGAGGTTGTGGGCATGCCGAGGGTGCCCCTCCAGAGGGCTGTGTCCGTGGACAGTAAACCCCTCGGCGGGGTAGGAGTGGCAGGCAGGAGGAACGCCCCCTCCGCTGTCATCAAACAGGAGAACCTGGAGCACATGGTCATGGGTAAGGAGCAAGACTCCCGTTAGTTTTTCTGTCATTAAACTCGATTAAAAAAAACTTGCCTCCAAGTTCTAACCTTAAGCAAGCTGACCTTCTTTAAGTGTTTATGTCCAAGTCAACGCTGTGAAAAGACTCGACATTGTTCAGTTTCAGTCCAGCGTTATTAATCTCCAGTTCTTGTTCACAGGAGGCCCCAGCAGGCCAACGGGCATGGCCCAGATGACCCAGATGCCACCCATGATGGGCTCAGGTGACTGGAGAATGTCTGGCTCGAGTGCCAGCCCAGCGGGCTCCAACGGGCACCCTGGCATGGGCTGCCCTGGCGTGGATCCAAACACCAAGGCGATGATGAGTGGCCCAATGATCAACAGGTCCAACAGTGTACCTGCCCCCAGATCCATACTGCAGCAGCAGCTAATGGATGCGGGTATGTTGATGTGTGTGTGGTGTGTGTGCGTGTGTGTGTGTGCATCTGTGCATTTTCTGTCCGTTTATAACGACTGCGCTGTGGACAGGTCAAAATGACACAGTGATGGCGATGAACTCGTTCAGAGGCCAGCCACACACACCCCAGTCCCCGTCGTGGTCTGATTGTGGGATGGGTCTGGAGGGAGGCCACACACCCAACAGGTAAACAGTCTGAACTGTGCTTTGCCATTCCAATCCTCCTACAGGTTCAGCATTAACCCTTTCCATTCAGCACACGGCCACTCCCATCAAAACCTCCTGTCGGATTCTTTGTTCTTCTTACATAACTTCTGATACCTTCAGAGTAAAAGAAATTATAAAAGACAATCTCTCTCTCTCTCTCTCCTGTGTGTACTAATGCCTCTCTTGCCTGCAGTCTGCCGTTTGGTAACCAGCTGGATGACCTGTTGGTTCCCCCGGCAACCAGCGAGGGGCAGAGCGACGAGCGAGCCTTGCTGGACCAGCTGGACTCACTTCTCAACAACACGGACGTCACGGGGCTGGAGGAGATCGACCGGGCCCTCGGCATCCCGGAACTCGTTGTTCAGGTCCGTGGACCTGTTTACTGTAATTTGGGGATGGGGGGGGGGGCGGTCATGTGACCTCAACAGTTTGTTCAGTTTTAAAAGCAAGAGAGAGGGAAGTCACCCTGCTCTCTTTACAGGGCCACAGTACGGAGCACCCACCTCCCCTCACAGACGCCTTCTCCGGCCCGGCCCCTGAGTCCGGCATGGCTGTCGACCCCAAGGTCATGTACGGGTCCGGTTACCCCGGCCCGCCTTCGATGGGCATGCAAGGAGGCTACGGGCCCGGCCCCAACCCGAGCTCCGCCCACGGACCCGGCCCAATGCAGGGTCAGCCGGGGCCGGGGTTCAACCCCATAATGCCCCCGGTGGGAGGAATGGGAGGGATGCACCCACGTGCGGCTATGCTCCGCCCACGGATGGTGAACGCGACCAAGCCCCTCCGCCTACAGCTGCAGCAGAGGCTACAGGGGCAGCAGGTGAGGACTAGTCTGGGATGAGTTGGAGGAGCAGTGGTAGCTGATCCTGGATCAGCCCATTATTTCCGACCCGTTCCTCCGCGTTCAGGCCCAGTAACGCCACATGGTGTCGTTTTGCAGTTCATGAACCAGAGCCGGCAGGGTTTGGCCAAGATGGACAACGTGCCCGGAGCGAACCCAGGAGTGAGGCCTGGCATGCAGCCTGGCATGGGGGCACAGGTACCACACTGCCTTCACCTGGCCCAGCATCTCACACCACGTGTCTCATCTAGATGCTGCTTCATATTCAACTATAACGTTGCTTTATTGCACCATTACTCTTCAATTCATACACCTCTACAAATGGAAGTACTGTGTACTGTCTTAGCTATAATTAAGACTATCATTTTATGTTTTCGCTCTCTCTTCTCTCTTCTCTCTTCTCCTCTCCCTCTCAGCCTGCTTTCCTCAATGCTCAGATGATGGCTCAGAGGAACAGGGAGATGATGACTCTCCAGATGAGGAGGCACCGGATGATGATGATGATGCAGCAGCAGCAGCAGCAGCAGCAGCAGCAAGGCTCCGCCCCCGGAGGCTTTAGCCCGCCTCCCAATGTCACCGCCCCTTCTGGCATGGACAGCCCCATGGGAGGCGCTTCTATGAACCAATCGGGCCAACAGCCGTTCAGCTACGGAGGGAACTATGGTGGGTTATCATGAGGTTAAGCTAGAAAATAATGTATAGACGTTAAAAGTTAACTCATCAAAGCTTATTAACTTTAAATGCTGTTCTGGCATGTAATTACAGGCATGGGACAACAGGGGGAGCCCTCGTTCATGGGCACCGGCAGCAGCCCTCCTAATATGATGCCAGGACGTATGGGAGGACCTCCAAATCCCATGATGCAACAGCATCCTCAGAGTGGCCCCATGTATCAGTCAGCGGAGATGAAGAATTGGGGTCAAGGAGGTGTGCCCATGAACAAGTGAGTCACAAAATGTGTGTGTGTGTGGTGTGTGTGTGTTTTGTATTGCTCAAGCATGCTGCTTCACAACACTGTACCCTACACCTAACTGTATGTTCTATATAATCAAATAAATACATTCTATGTACACAATCAAAATAATCAGCTCTCTATCATGTGACAAAATGATGTGAAGCGTTAGTTGTAGCTCCAAAGATCGATCGCACGTCTTTCCCTGTGATTTGTAGTTCCTACCCCCAGCAGCAGCAGCAGTTCTCCCAGCAGGGGGCACCAGCGCAGTATGGGGGCATGATGATGAACGGGGCCATGCAGGGAGGGGTAAACGCACCGGGGCAGGTCCCTCCAATGCAGGGCCAGATGGGCATAAACGCCATGGGCATGGGGCACATGCCAGTAGTGCCTGATCAGGTACAGTATCCACACAGATTATCCATTCATCTGTATGCAGTGCCATCTTTTTTTCTCTTGGTAACCTGTAGCAGTAGCAATAGTGAGTAATGGGTAGTGTTTTAAAATTTTCAAATAAAATGGTATCCTTGATTACGACGAGAATATCGCTCAATTTCTGTATTTGTAATGGAGGCAAACTTTTGCCCTGTGCAGAAATACTGCTGAACCAGAGCTGTCACATGCTCAGCTGCCAACCTACTACCACAAGAGGATGAGGAAACCCCTCGAACGACCCTGACGTGGTCCTGAGAGAGACTCCACCAGGCTCGCTCCCCACTCTGTGCGCCTCTGTGCTCTCTGCGCGTGCGCACGTGCAGCAGAGCACGAGACCAAAAGGACGTCCATCTGCAACCAACTGCAACTTCTCTGATGTGCTATATGTAGCGGTAACGCAGTACTTCACACAACCTCCAGAGGGCGGTGGAGGGCTTCTCTCTCGCTGTGGAACTGGACCGGTGGTTTCTGGTGCAGTAGCTGCCAGGGTTGTGGATGCACTTTACCGCGAGGCTAATAAAGAAAAGGAAGTTTGCAATATTTCTCGCTCGTTGTAGCCTTATAGAAAGACTCGGTATGTTTCGAATTGATTTATTTTCACCTTGACTTATTTTTATCCTTGCTTTGGGGACAGACCTATTTCATTTCTACAGTATATGCAGGTCAAAGCAATAAGCCTCTTCAGTAATGCCATATCTGTTGTAAAAGGTGCTTCAAGGAAGGCAAACGGTACTGCAGTATTAAATGGCCTTTTTGTTTTATATGTGAATAACAATGAACTTGTATATGCTGTCTGCTCAAGTATCATTCATGCTCTTATTATATACTGTACATTTTTTGCACAGATTTCTGGGCCATGTCAGGTCCATATTATATTTTAGGTCAATATTGCTTTGAGTTTAAATCTATTTTAACTTTTGTCAAAGGGAGGAAAAACTTTGTATTTTTATCTTTTCCAATTTAGTGCTCACTTTCTTTACAATATCGCAGTGTTGTCCATCTATTTTTTTTTTTTTTCCGTGCACTTTTTTTGTAGAAACTGCCATTTCGCAGTTACACAGTGCAGTGAGGATGAGCTGTATGTTTGGAACGTGACAAATTTGGGCTAGAAGAAAGAAAAAAAAATATTTTCTCAACTTTTCTCTGTCACTTAGCTGTTGTTATTCTTGATAGTTTCACTTTCTGGACTGCATTTTACTGCAGGGGCTTCTAAAATCTGCACAATCCAAAGACAAATTTCACCATTTTACTGAGTTTTTTTACATTAACAATAGTTTGTTTTTTTGTGTGTAGATGCATAGAGTGGGGAATGCACATCATATAAACTTAATATGATTTTGTACACAAAACCAGTTGTAATTCTTTTATCTCAAAGCCAGTTGGTAAAATGGTGTTTGTACTGTTGAGGGTAAATCGGTGAGGAATATCAATCACACGAACCATATCAGGCTACATATCAGTCATTGTTGTTCCCTCAGCTTTTTTTCAACTCTGGCTAGGAAAACTAAGCTGTTTTGTGTTTATTTTTGATAGATTATGTTGTTTCATGATGAAATATATTTAGAAATGAGATCTCCAGATATGGCCATTTTGTTTAATTTGAATAATGGGGAGGGGCGTGGTTAAATTATGTAGAGCAGGGGAGTGGGACAAAGCTGACATTTTACAGGATGTAAATTACAATACATTTTATTCGTTTATTGGATGTTGATACTGTTGTAAATAAAATTTATATTTAAACATGAACTGTCGCCTTCAGTTGTTATGGAGTTGTTATAGTGTCGAGTGTCCGCAGAGGGGCGCCAAAGACTAAAAGATGTTTAAGTTTCTGCGTTTAAGCCTACCTGTTAATTACTGCTGTAGCCTGCAGCATCTAAACCTGGGCATAATATGGATGTATTTAGTAGATGGTCATCGACATTTTTACGTTGTGGAAAATGTGCAAAGAAAACAACTACAATGATGGTTTAAGTTAAATTAAGAAAAATGTAGCCTGCTTCATTTTCCTCCTAAACGGCAGCTGGACGCACGTTTGAGCTTGCAGGGGAAAAACGCATATTTCTACACAGTAATTTATAAAAGGTTACATCCTTTAGGAGAGGCGGGCCTTTTAGATACAGTGATTATGCAAAAATGGGAACACACACCTAGGCTTTTGTGTCTGTCTTCACAGCGTTTATTACAGAACGCCTAGACAACAGCGCCTCGAACACTACATATGTACCATTTTACTTTATTGCGGTCCTCTGACATAACTGCCTGCACGAAAATTCAGACTCCTCCGCCCAATTTGGTTTATTTTTCTGTTGACTTTAGCATTATTATTATTCTTATTATTATTATTATTAAAATGTTTCTAAGTGAGAGACTATAAAGAGGTAGAAAGAGTTGCTTTGGACATCCTCCCGGCCCATCTGCGGGCTGGGCTCGCGGATTACTGTTTGTTAATGTTTCAATCAGCTGTGTGCCGAGGAATGTGGAGCGATTTAACCTGAACTTCCCCAGGTGCGCGGCGGCGTCGCTCAGTCTGGGTCCGCCCGCCCTCCCCTGCCCTTGGCACAAAGCTATCACACAAACACAATCACACACTGGCCGCGCCTCACAACGCGAGGCCTGCAGCTGCGCGCATCGCACCGCAGGGAAATGGGAAAAACATTGCACCAGGGAGACCGAATAAATCTTATAACGAACTGTTTTTTACTCAGAAACAGATTTAACCCTTGCGCTCCCAACGATAAAAATGAATTAGTGGGTAAGCTTATATCTGCTTGCTGTCTTTGGACAGTAATAACAATTACTGCGATTAACACGTCTGTAAATTGATCAAATCACTCTTTAATTATCCTTCGTTTTTATAACTGCCTGATTGTCTTGTTTATACAGTACGAGTGACAGGCTATGATCATGTCTTTCGGTTTTATCTTATCTACATTACTTTATGACCTCTGTCGTTGCTTCCTAGAGAGATATGACTGCCTTCTTATCGATTCAGGTTGAGTGACTTGGAATCAGAAAGTCGATTAACGTCTCATGTAATGTTATTATGATCGGAGGATATGTTAATTTAATATGGCTCTTGACCAAATTATAATTTCGAGCCCTGTAATAATGTAATAATAAATCTTTTAAAGTTCGTTGTAAAGGTTTGACTTCTACTTTTTTAGCACCAACATTGCCCTGTGATGAATTTTGTTTAAATATGGACAGTCAAATTAGCATCTTGTCAATAAGCTCTTGCCTCAGTCAGTTTCTGTCTTTACCTTTTCCTGACCAGCGTTAATTTTCTGTCGCGCCCACACAGATTCACAAGACTCAAGTATAAGAATGTTTTGTTTTAATTAAAAAACCCCACAAAAATAGGTACATTGTAAAAAACACAATAAAACTTCCATCGTGTCATTGTAATATACAATACATTCATTTGCTCAGCAATCTGAGAATCAAGCTTTATAACAAAATAAACTTTCTAAAGGTACAACAATATAGCGCATTAAAGTAATTCCGTAAGAATATACAATTAAATTTACGGGACGGCTTAATGTTCGGTGCCATGAATTCCACGGCGCTCAACCACTGGAGCTGAAATTGTACCCCAAAAACATTAGACGGGAGAGTCACAGTTCAGTTTGTCCGAGAAATGTCCTCGCAGTTCGTAAACCACAACAAAGTTTCTTCGACACCGGGCGTCAGGTGAATCTCCGTACTCAGCTCTAGACGTTACGGCGAGGACAAACGACGAGTGACGCCGTATGTTGGTGCTGTTGTCCGTGACGACGCGCTGGATCGTACAGCTTCTAACGACACATAATTCTGTCTTCTGAGCAGCCGTTCTGTAAGAAAACGAAAGATTTAGACACATTGCCTCGTTCAATCCGCCATTCAGACATCTTCGCACGAACAAACCCACTTTTGATAGCAATTAAGTTAAAGATGTGTAGCACAGTCCTTGAAAAGACTAATGAATATTTACCTCGACAGAGATGCTGGCTAGTTCTGCGTTGAGGGTAGTAAGAGGAGTCCGAGGAGTGGAGTTCGGAGTGTTCGGATTCTTTTTCCCCGGTTCATCCAACTCCACCTGGAGATCCCAGATATAGTCAATGACGTGTTGCAGAATCTCCACTTTGCTGGCTTTCTTGTTCGTCGGTAGTGTGGGTACCAGCTCCTTCAGTTTGATGTAGCAACTGTTCATGTCTTGCAGAAACATGGTCATCTGCTCGTCAAGAAGAGGGAGCTTGCACTTGGAAATGGTCAGGCTCTGGTCGGACAGACATCGAACCACGTCCTCACTGCCAACCTTGTTCTTGAGCGCGCAGGTTGGTCCTACAACTTTCATCTTCGCCGTTTTGAAGTTAGTGACAAATGATGTCAAGAACCTTCAGAGTCGCACTGTGCGTATTCCTTTCGGTAAAAGCGCGTCGGGTCTGCGATGACAGCTCGTCACATGCTACAACGCGAGACCGCTCTGTTTTTATTCGATTCCAAGAGCTCTGGGCGTAACCCAGACGCTCGTGTTTGTAGCTGCAGACCAATAGAGATTCAGCGTTACCGCTTTTTTAGCCAATGAAAACACAACAATAGTTATCGAGTTTACAATCTGTTTGGGGGATGGTGTTACAAATGGAAACAAATGTGTGTCTTTTACGGATGATCGTGGAAATCCAGCTGTCCGTGGCCCCAAGACTCTGCAAGGTGTAGAGGAGAGATTGAACATTTAGGGTTTGCTTTACCACTGAAGACCAACTCACTGTTTTCATATAAAACCATCCTCCTGCTTATGTGGCAAATTCCAATAAACACACGAGAAAGAGTCATGCTGCGTAGTTGGTTGATTCGTACATCACTGCGCAATATCTAGAATGGAAATTAGTCCGGTATATTGCTTGTCAATGGCTTGTATTGCTGCATACAAGAGAGACTTTGTGACGCGATTGCTGTGTATCTCTATTATACAGCGTAAACCTCTTTATGGGGATCCTGGTTTTAATACGAAGGATTTTAAATTATCACCATAACATCCATTAGGGTGTTTCAAACGCTAAAGTACAGTGCAATAAAATCGTGCAAATGTTTTAAACTTTTTAAAGCTGATTATACTGGGTTGTCCTACTCAGTACTTCGTCTCTGTACAATATTTTTATTTGTGTGCACGAAAACCCTGTCTTTTCCGATTCTGGAAATCCCAAACTTGCGAATTCCTTCACATGTTGTCCGTGTGTGCTTCGCCTGGAGTCCGCGGCGTTCTCGAAGATACTGCACTGCTTTGCTCTGATTCTTCTCCCAGATTGTCCAAACAAGCCGTTGCAGACTGCCAGGCGCCAGCGCCGTGACGTCACCCATTCATCCGAGCCCTGACGCCTGTCAGCCTGGCGCCGCAAGGGCGGTCTCTATAGCAACTACAAACAACAGGCTAGGTCCACTCCGATCTCTCCCATTCACCTGCGCTGTGCGGAGCCTGAGAACAAACTGGCTACTGCCACCAGCGTTCATTTATCACGTAAAACCTCTGATGTGATTACCGCTCTGCGCACCTGGAAACGGCCATTGTCGCCAGTTTGCTTCAAGAGTCTCTTTGAATACGTAAAGAGAGAGAGAGAGAGTTTCAAGTCTAAAAGAAACACTGAAGTGCACCTTTGAAGCAAGTTCTTGGAACATTTTTTCACTCGCCTTTTTAGATAAGTGGCTCGCCTTGCATTCCATCGCACACGTCTGCATTACTCGATTTTTATACAATTACACTGTGGATGTTGTATATGTGTATATGCATATATATCAACTTTAAAAGTATAATCAACTTTACTGAATGTGTGTGTGTGTGATATATATATATACATACACACACATACACACTATAGACTGACTGACACACTATGGTATATACAGTGGAGGAAATAATTAT
>JAOYMR010000018.1:4160848-4173586 GCA_025802075.1 Tenebrosternarchus preto | reverse complement strand
ATATATTTTTTTTTTTTTTTCATCGCATACGTGTTCATTATTCATTACTCGATTTTTTATACTGTTAGACTGTGGCTGATGTGTATATATATATATGTGTGTGTGTGTGTGTCTGTGTGTGTGTGTGTGCTTGTGTGCGCGCGCGCGCGTATGTATGTATGTATATGCATGCGCTCTGCGCCCTTAACTCTTAGAACTCTTTGTATTGTCTCCAGAAAACGAAGCGTTGCAAGCTGGGCCACAGCTGAGCGCAGCGCGCAGGGAGGGCGGAGAGAAGGCGGAGGAGGCGCGGAACAATGGCTGCGCAGTACCCGGGACTGTGAGACAGAATGCCGGTTGGAGCCAGCGAGTCTGAAGCGCCCCTCCGCTTGTTCATCCAGCTTTTGTTCAGCTGCGCAAGCTATCAGCACTTCCTACCGACGCCAACAATAAGCCTTCACAGCTGGTCTGTCCAAAGCCTGTTTACTGCACGTCAAGGCAGAGTGAGGGAGTGGGAGAAAGAAAAGTGAAACATATTGCGTGAGATGCAGTCACCCCTACCGCAATGAGCGCAAAGAGCGCAGAAAAAAGATCAACAAGTGATGCTTATTAAAGAAAAAAACCGTACAAAGGCCAGTGTTATAATTCCGCAGCTGTGTGTGTGTGTGTGTGTGTGTGTATGTGTGTGTGTGTATGTGTGCACGTGTGGTTTTTGATGCATAAAAAGTTTTTTGTTTTTTGTTTTTTTTTTGCAGTGATGAAATTCCAAATAAATTCTGATAGAATTTATAATAGAGCTTATATAGTTGTAAAAGATGCATAATTTATGGTATTGGAATTTTTAACTTAAAACTATTAATTCTGTTAAATAAGCGTGATTGTTGTAACAGTTATCAGAGTTCCACCACTGTCTGGTCCAATAACTGTAGCTGTTATAATACACCTAATATCTTCACGGCAGAACAATGTGAAGAAGTGTGGACCAATGTGAAGAAGTATGGAAGTCAGTAGTGAAACAGCATTGATTGTATCTGGCCTTGGCTTTCCAGGGGTGACTCACACTGGTCCTTTGACTCACACTGGTCCTTTGACTCGCTGGGCAGTGCAACGCCTGTCCCCTGTGTCATGGGAAGAGCAGCCCGTGATAACCATCCACCAGGGGATAATTTCCTGGGGGGGGCTGTCTAAGACTGCAGTGTTCAGAACTGTGTCACACACATGCACACAGTAATTACGGTTCGTTGGAGTTCTTTGCTGACTTTGCTAAAGTAACTTTCTGCAGCGGATCACCTGACCGATATTTCCGCCCCTCCTCCGATATCCCAGTGTGGGCCAGTATGAACAACAGCTTGTGAGTGGTGCTTTTCTCCTAAGCCAGATTCCCACACACACACACACACACACACACGCACGCACACACACACACACGCATGCATCCTCTTCGGGCCCCTCTTGCCTGGCTCCCACATACTATCAAAGGGCCTTAATGGTTTCTAATTAGCTCCCCGTCTGTTGGTGACAGAGCACCGGTGGCACGCCAGGAGTTCTATTCAAAGAGAGGCCATTGTACAGCCGGGCGACCCGCGGTGGAGCCGCGGCCATGGGGGGCGGTAGGGGGACCCGGGGCATGGGGTGACGCCGCGGGAGACGACCCCGCTCCGGCCTCCGGGGGTGGACCGGCGGGGCGGGTGGACCCAGGGCCTGTGGAGGAGAGCCACAATGGTGGACAGTGTTGGAGCTTGTTGCGAATCTAATAATGCGGGAGTGTCTTCCGTCCACTGACATTGTGCCCACCCCACACACACACATTCTTCGTTGTCTTTTCTCAGGCTCATGAGCTGCAGTTCATTCTGTCTAAGTTCATCCATATCCAGGGCGTCCTCTGGGGACTGGGGAGAGACTGCTTGGAACTGTAGCCATCATGTCTGTGAGCGAGATTCGTAAACACTACCAGCTTCTGCAGAACTTCTGGAGAGCTTAACCATGTTTCTCTCTACTTTTACTCGTTCATATTGTATATTAGTGGGGTAGATGCTGTATTTGTTTTTGTGTTGTTCCTGTTGGAATAAAAATAGCAGATTTTTAAAAATCTAATTATTTCTCATGTACTGCTGAGTTCCATGAGAGTCCAATTGTTGGTTTAATTTAAAAAACCTTGTTGCTGCTCCACTGAACTCCTGTTGTTGTTGCTGACTGCCTTTTCTTTTTTGAAAAGGTGAATGTTCTCCTGTTTTCCCCTAATTTCCATCACACTACCATCAAATGAACAATGTGGCAATGTGTGTGTGTGTGTGTGTGTGTGTGCGTGCACGCGCGTGCGTGCGCGTGTGAGTGTGTATGTGTGTGTGGAGACCAGCTGCTCACAGCTGGAACATAATGGTCGAGTTTTGGAGGGAAAGACCTCAGCTACCAGGCAGCTGTCACCACCAGCGGGGAGGGTTAGCGAGGAGTAAACGCCCCATGTCGCCCTCTGCCTCTCCTCTCTTTAACTAAACTAAAGCCTAGGTGATGCTCTACTTTAATCTTTACAAGTTTATTGTTGTTGTTGTTTTGTATTGTAATTGAGTGTCATTGCGAACACCCACAGTCACTGTGAACAGCTTATGTCTGCCTCAGCCTGTTCTGAAGGGCTGTATAATGAGCTGGGGCTGTAAGAATCTTCCTGTTTGGGCCCAGTCATATGAATGATGCACCTGCAAGTGTCAGAATAGTGTTTGTGTGAATGCTGAATTGGAGATCCACAGCCTCGCTGTCCTCTTGAACCCCTTGCAGCTGCGCTCGGCTGACCCAGGAGCAGTTCTCCGCCTGCCCGCACTGTTCTCGGGCAGCAAGGGCTGACCCAGGGCCTGTGCTCAGGCCTGCCCAAGACCCAGAGATGAGCTCCCTGATGGCAGCTGTGGCCCCTTCACAAAGCTCTATTCAGCCCAAGCGGGCCTGGAGGAGAACAATGCCTGGGTCCGTCCACTCATTCCTCCTCAATTCCACACTAAGATTAATTCCTCAAATCTGTTTTTGTTTCCCAGTGGCAGTGAGAATGGAAAGCCCTTCTGTTCGCCTGTGTGTATTGTACTGGTCAGCCGAGAGAGCAGCACACAGCCATTCAAGACAAGTAGACGCCATCACTGACATGGAGCACAGCTTCCCACACTTTTGTCCTGATTGCGGCACATATATAATCTGGATTATTTGAGATTTTTTTTTTTTTTTTTGGAGGGGGGGGATGTTTTTCCCCCACTTCAGATGATTAGATGATTAGATGTTCTCAAAGCCCTTTAGCTCTGCTTCAGTGTCTTCAACTGAGCCTCATCTGTGTTTTAGTGTAGTCAGCAGTGTAGTGTTTTAGTGTAGTCAGAAGTGTAGTGTTTTAGTGTAGTCAGCAGTGTAGTGCTTTAATGTAGTCAGTAGTGTAGTGTTTTAGTGTAGTCAGTAGTGTAGTGTTTTAGTGTAGTCAGTAGTCATCCTCTTTTCAAGGTCTTATTGTTGTTCTTGTAAGATTAGCTTTTATTCCCAATTGTCAGGGTGAGAGAAAACCGTTTACGCCTAATTCTATTGTATTTTAATCATCACAAATTTTCACAGGGTTTTGAAATTATTATTCGGTTGTAAAACTCCCAACTGATATGAAAGGCACTCCCAGATGCAAAAAAACTAACATGTTACTGGTCAAAGTAACCTCCTTTTGCAAAAATCTACATGTAGAATTTCACAAGCGTCAGAATCAGAACTGCGAACATTTGGCAATGAAGCTCTGCACTGAAGCCAGAAACGGTCAGGGTTGATTCACGGCCATCTGATCTGAGATCAGTGTACATGCAAGCAAGCAACAGCAGGCTCACCTGTGGCAGGTGCGCTGCTGCTCCCTGGGCCCCGCCCACAAACGCACGCACATGCGCTCGCTGCACGCAGGTGTTTAGCTCCAGGGTGAATCTCGTTTCAGGTGAGGCTTGTGAGCTATTTCACTTATGTGTGTGACAGATCAGGAACTCTTGCCTTGAACTGCCAGGATCTGCATTCAGGTCTTCTGACTCACACGGCTTTTAAAAATATCATATGCAGATGAAATCCATGTGTGCTGAACGTGAACCTTGCAAGTGGAATCAATGTAATCATGTAATGCTTTGAAACAGTCTTGCTGGGAAATGCTTGTGCTCATATTAACCTTTATTTCGGCACTGACATGTATATGCAGTTGTAAACTTTACATCGTTTGATACTTTCTGTTTTAGATTTGAAGATTTCTCCCATGGAATGGTTGAGTATTTTTCTGTGAAGGACATGGGGGAAGGTGTTGAATATGTGGTGCTGTGCTCTGATCTGATAGATTGATGAGTCCCTCACACTGTTCTCTAATGAGGAAGATGAAACTATAGGAATAAAGATTATTGCACAGGTCGCATAGTGTGGATGAGTCTATTCAGTGCCCCGGTGTATTCTCACGATAAAGGAATGTATCCTCTGTGTAAACACACACACACACACACACACACCTCCCACTCTCTTTCCTCTACTGTCTGTACAGCAGCGTATCTCTCATCTGTCTCCCACAAACACACGTATCAGTGGGCTAATACTATGCTCATTCCCACAACACTAATGCCTGGACCATGCCACACACACACACACACACATATGTACACACACACACACATACACACACTGCTGAAAGGCCCAACTTTGATTGTGTTGAAAGTGGGAGCAGAAGGTGCCCTAGTTTTTACACTCAGTTCCCTTTCATTGTATTATGTCTGGGCCTTTTACAGTAAGAAAAGAGGGTGAGAGTGTGGTATGTGTGTATTCACATGTTCTAGTGTCTCTTCATGTGTGTGTGCATTCATCTGTGAGCACAGCGACACTTGTTGCTTTGTGTGTGTGTGTGTGTGTGTGTGTGTGTTAGTGAGAATGTAAAGGAAGAGAACGGAGGAAAGCAGACACTTTGTGACAAAGAGAGACACATTCCTCAGCCCTCCCTCTCTCTCTCTCTCTCTCTCTCTCTCTCTCTCTCTCTCTCTCTCTCTCGTTCTCTCTCTCGGTCTCCCTCCTCTCCTTCCCTGGGAAAATCAAACAGGTGGTTTGGGCCTGTTGGAAAGGCTGTGTGGAGTGGAGGTGGCCTGTACCATAGACTGGGTGGGGAGGGGGGATGGAGGACAGGGGGGTGTCCACTGCTCCAGCACACGGTGAAAGAGAGCCACTCTCATTACCATCTCAATTCTGGGAACAGCCCTAAGACCTCAGCTACACCCTAACCGGCCGGCCATATGGCATTTGCTTGGCAACTAGAGAAGGACCCCCCCTCAGACACATTCTCACGTGCACACACACACACACACACACACACACACATTCTCACATGCAAACACACATCTTTAACCACTCATTTTCTGTCCTTGCTCTTACAAGTAGTTTTTCACTCACATTAACACGTGTAACCCCCCCACCACACACACACATACACACACACACCCTTCAATCTCCTCAAGCCTTTATGTCATTTTAAAATACAGGCAGCAGTAGCAGAAGTGGATGTCAGTAAATCCCACATGAGTCCCATGTGAGGCCCTGGACCACACACAGGCTGGTCTCACACCTCCTGATACTGCACTTTTAATGGACATCTCAGCATCAACAATAAGCCAGTCTCTTTTTGTAGTCTCAGAGTTCATCGGACTTACTCTTCAAAGAATTTGAATGTGGAATGTTTTATTTTTTTAAGCGTGTCATTATTTGAAGCTTGAGACACTCGTCTAACTGGTAATTGGGAATGTGTCAGGGGAAAAACCACAGTTGAGATGGTCACATGATTTTTTCGAGTCAGATCAGCTAAAAGTGATATACATTGGCACTTAGATGTTTGCTCAAGAAGAAGAAGAAGCGGCCAGCTCGTTAAGGTGATGGTGGGCGTTCGAAGGTGTAGATCGAACCTCACGTGGAAATCAAAATCACGTGGAAATTATAGCTCACATGGCGCTCGTACCTACAGATTCCACTTCAAGTAGAGATTCTACCTCACGTGGAGGTCCTACGTCACACATAGAACCTACATCATACATAGAACCTACATCATACATAGAACCTACCTCACCGAAGTTTCTCTATCATCCAGTGAATAGCATCGACGTAAATAGCTAGCTATTTGTGTTCATAGAGTGCAGGCTTCAGAATCTATTCCTTTTTGTCAAAAGAACCTTTAAAGATTACATGAGCACAAGGCAACAAGGTTGTTTCTCGACATGGTCGGGATTCGAACTGCTGGAGGTGGGCCCTCTCTGAGACCAAGCTTTCCTGTTGCAGTGGTCTATCTGAGCAATGCTCAGCGCTTTCGTCTCCCTCACAAGGAGCAGCTGGTCCTGCCGCATGTGCTGTGCGATTTCGCAACATCCTCTCACTCCACCCTTTTTTAGAAATGTCCATTCTTTTTCTCCCTCCCTCTCTCCACCCATGTAAGTGTTATTACTGAAAAAAAAAAAAGTCTTGACGCCACAGCAGGTGCAAGGCTGAGTCATCTTCCCTATTTTACACATGCCCATCGTGTGTGCGTGTGTGTGTGTGTTTGTGTGTGTGATTCATTGTGGCTCCTAAAGGGATTCTCTGTGACGTTTCGCCATAGCGAAAATCACAGGTACATGTTGCAATCCAGTCAGCCACTCCTCCCCTCTCTTTCTGCCCACTAACCCAGCTGTCTGGGTGTTTACCGTTAGAATGAGACACACACACACACACACACACCATACGCAGGCACAAAACAACCACCATGACTCTTGAGTTTCCTGGCTTGCATTCTCAAGCGAGTGAGTAAGTGTGTGTGTGTGTGTGTGTCCTGACTGTGCAGTGACTCCTTACACAGCTGGCTGTAGTCACATTGTCTCTGGAGAAGAGCAGGACCGTGTGTCAACACAAATAGCACTCAACACTCCGCACTAGGTCACACACACACACACGCACAGATACACACACCCACATACACACACAAGCTCACACACTCACACACACATGCATGCAGGAGTACACACATGTACATACACCTACAGATGCGCACACACACACACACACAGAAAGCCTCAGCTTGCTAAACTCCTCTCCTTCCCATGATCATACACACTTGAAAACATACAGGAACACACACATAAACCTCTTCCATTGTTCCGTATAGAAATATCTGGACATACAGTACATCGCTTCATTCATGTTCTGTTTTTCACACCCTCACAAACACAATGGACAGGGCTATGAACTGGTTTGAAAAAACTCTGTGTTTCACCTTTTCTCTGTATCACAAGATTTCCAGCACAAAAGCAGGACTGTATGTGTTCAACCCGATTACTGTGAACTGAACATACTGTCTGCTGCTCTGTGTTTGTTCTGGCTGTGTGCTGGTGGATACATGGGCCTCAAGAAAGAGAGAGTGCTCATATTTATCAGGATTTACATGCACACGCACATACACACACACACAGGCCCCAGATTTTCACATCTGCCACTAGTTAAACCCCTCACTGACGCCATGAGAATGATAAATTCATCTCTAGTGTGAAGCCTATATTTAATGTTGCTGTGATAGACGGAGACATGGCAAAGATAATTTACCTTACGATTAACAATAAATATTGTCTCCGAACAGCGTCTATATTTAAACAACTTCCCAATGACAACTAAAGAGATGTTTCTTATTATGGGATAGGAGCACTCCAGTAGATGGAAGATCTTTGAAAACAAGCAACCTAAGAAAGAAAGAAAGAGTGAAAGAAAGCAGGAATGAGAGATAAAGAGAAGGAAGAGAGAGACCAGAGATGAATGAGCAGGGGCTGAATGAAAGAAACAGGAGCTTCTCTTTCTCTCTCTGATTCTTCTTCACATGCTAATGGCTCGTCCCTTTAGCAGTGGTTGCTGTTAGCATAACAATGGCTGCTGAGGGAAGGAGCTAAACTCCAGCTTTCTTTGGGAACGAAACCCATCTTTTCTTCTGGACAAATGCTCTTCCTCCTTTGTGAGGCCGGTGAATGCTACCAGAGGCGACTCGCGCCGTGATCAAAGGGTTTTACTCCAAATGAGTTCAAAACGACCAAAGCTGGCAGCAGGAGATAAAGCGACATTTCTGACATTCCATTTATAGACATCATTAAAAATCTAGTGGGAAAAGAATCTGTGTGTGTGTGTGTATGTGTGTGTGTGTGTGTGTAAGGCTGTGTGGGCATGTATGTGTGAGACAATTATTATACAATGTGAAGTTTTATCAGTACATGGAAGTGTTGTTATGGTACATCTTCCCGCTTAAATACCTTTAAGGTGGGTATTTTGACTGTAGTTTGTGGTACAGCTGCCTTCCAGCTTTTGAAGTCATCACCTTGTGTGTGTCCTCAGAATACACTTTGACCTTACTTACTTTGGGTTAAATCTGCTAACACTCATTCTATCTTTACTTTTATTTTTTGCCGTAAGTGACCTCCCCAGGTTCACAGATCTCAAGAGGTCTGATGTGATTCTACAGGATTCCACAACATGACAATTCCTCTCTTCTGTAATATGTATTTCAAAGCTTAGTACCCTGTAGTCATCAGGCTGAAGATGTTTTCCTCAAAGTAAAGAGACTCTACACTGAGGAAGGTTGTTATCTGAGCTAACCAGAGATGCACACCTGTTTATTGGCACTTATAAACTGTGACTCCAGTAAGTAGCTATTGTATCTCCTGCTGTGTTGTTTTTTGGAAAAGAGTCCTGAATGGGCAACAATTAGTGCTTCACTTTTAGCCTATTAGCAATTGCGACACCCTCCACAACCCTTGCTGATGCACCTCTACAACCAGCTACTGCAGTAACCGGAGACCTGCAGTGAGAAACTTCCAGAGACTGAACGCACTTCTAAAGTTCTAGAACAAAATCCTATAGAATCTTATAATACTGAAGAACTCACTTACAACTAGGAATCATGTTCTCTAGAATTTGTGATAAGATTTCGGCCTTCATTAAACTGACAAACAGTAAACACACAAGTGTGACGCTCAGGTGAGAGTCTACTTTTCTGACAGGACACTTTTTGCAGTGAAGATCACCTTTTTCTGCAAGTATCATGTGTTTGCACAGGAGTGTATGGTGGGTTGATGCGAGTAACAAAACGCTTTAAACCAAAACGCTTTTAAATTAAAACTAAATTACTTTTTTTTTTACAAACTTCAGCAACTTTAAAGAGTTATTTACTAAAATTACAGAGGGTTCTCTTTGCTTTATTTCTTTGATGCCTTTGACTCAGTTTCCAAATATAGATGTTCTTATTTGTTTTATTAACGAGGCAGAGTAACCCCTTTCTCAGCGGTCTGATGTGGGCAACTCTCAAATACTCTAAAACCCAAAAGTGATGCTTAAACTCAGAAAGTTACACCTATTATTTTAAATGTGTGCATGTAAGTAGTTTACAAATGGATTTTTAACCTGTGTGTTTATTGAGCCCACACAGTCACTGCTAGCTGAGGGAAGCACATCTGTTGCTGTAGAGTGAGAGGGGAGAGAGAGAGAGAGAGAGAGAGAGAGAGAGAGATGCACCATGGCGACTGGGTGGCTCCATAGCGACAGGAGGCTGCCCCTCTGGTGCCAGTGTGTTTTTTACGAGGCAGCGAATAATAACTCACAGCTGGCAGTGTGGGAACAGCTGCCGCTAACATCACTACGCCCTAAATCTCCCTCTCTCCTTCCCTCTCTCAATTTTCTCTTTTTCCTCACTTTCTCCCACTCTGCCTCTACCTCTCTCGCCCTTTCTCCCTGGCTTCGGGCCCCAGACTCGCTGGAGCCAAAGCTCCACAGCTCACTTCCTCTCTGCAGCCTTCACTTCCTGTCATTTGATGGGACTTCCTGCCAGGCCTCTATGATCAGGCCTTGAAGAGGCTCAGCTTCCTGCTTCTCTGACAGCTGGGGAGATAATTCCCGCTTTCCGCTTTGCTTAGGGAATTCTTTTTTCTTTCTTTTCTCTCTTTCACATTAAGGCCCATCTCCTTTCTTATTCCCTGATTTTTTGCAGTTTCTGCCATTTTCACTGATGTACAGCAGTCGAAACCATCTTGATGATGTTGGTGAGGTTCTGAATATGGCTGCATGGTGCGTACATCAGCTGTGTCCTTAAAAATGGGAGAATCAACAGCAGATGAAGGAAAGAGGTACAAGTTCTCCTCTCAAAACCTGCGCTGACCACTACATTCCTGGCATTTCACAGTTCTGAATTCCGAAGGTAAAAGGCCATGATTCACGCTTCTCTCAAAATAGTGAGAGAAACGTTACTTTACTCGCTCCATTTGTTCATTCCACCCTCCAGGCCGCACGAGGTGTGTGTGTGTGTGTGTGTTTGCCAGTGTTTTGCGGTGCCACTATAAAGCCCATGTGCTGTAGAGCAGCTAGTCAACTGTGTGAGGCAGGTATAATCACATGGATCCATGGGCGGGAGATTACTTGTGCTGTGCTGGAATGTGTAAAGGTGGGGAGGTCAACATCTCTGCAGGAGGCATCTGAACAGTCCATGATGTGTGTGTGTGTGTGTGTGTGTGTGTGTGTGAAAGACACATAACCCACACAGAGGGGATCAAGTTTGCATAGGGTTTCATATACATGTCATGAGTGTGTTTATAATTACTGTTGGACCTGTAGACAACAGACAGGAACAGAAACACACGTGGCAAGTACAAAGTGCAGCACTGGTAAATGAGAAATGAGGTCTGCATTTGGGCTTACATTCCTGCACATGGTCCTCACACACACTCTGTCCTTATCTCCCTGACGACACAAACATTCACACACACACACACATGCATGCGCGCCCTCATACATAACCACACCATGTGTTGTGCTCCTGTCCCTTTGCTGAGTCCCATCTGCTCTCTGGTTGTGTGTGTGTGTGTGTGTGTGTGTGTGTGTAAGCTCCACACTGTGTGACAGCAGGAAAGTGTGTGTTTGAGGCACACTGGGAGCCAGTGGACACTGAGAGCTCTGGCTGGGAGGAGTTTGTCTGGACTCTCCAAACTCACTGTCTTGGTCAGCAGACACAGCCCCTTAGGCCCTTTAGGCTGTGGCTCCAGATCCTCATTTTGTCCTTGTGGCTCCTGTAGCACAACAAAACTACATCTGAAAAGCTATCAAAGGTGTCAAACCTCTCAGAGATTAATCTAAGATCTGCTCTTATAACCTCTTATATCCTGACCAGTAAGGCTGGAATGTAGAGAGATATCTGATATCAGATCAGTTTTACACTTATACGCTGCCTCTGAAGATAAACAGCAATTACAGAGGTGAGAGCAGGTTTGTGCTGTGTGTGGGGATTAGGTCGGCCGTTTTGCTCTTGTGTTGGGGTGGTGTGATGGTGACAGCAGCGCCTGAGAAGTTTCCATTCACCCCCTGGAGCTAATCATCACATCTTTATGACTTCCCAAAAGATAACACTCTGTGTCAGACTCAGGACTTGTAAAGGCGACTGTTTACATTGCCTATCGTAAATGTGTATATATTTGAAAAGCAAGATTAGGATCCTACAAAAGTCATTCAGGACACCTGATTCAAATTGCTTTTACTAAAATGGCTCTGTGCAAACTGGTCTTTGGTTTCATACCTTGGGGTTTACACAGTTAAGAAAGAATTGGTGAAGAGATAGAAAGAAATAAGAATATAGAACGAGCAAGAGAGAAAGAGAACGAGAGATGGAGTTAGAGGTAGAGTTATAGAGAGAGAGAGAGACAGGGAGCAAGGATTCCGTCTGCATTGTTTTTCAGTCATAAAACTGAGCCATAAAAGATTAGAAAAATTATTGCTGTTCGATCTCAAAAGGTATGAGGTTTTGGGGTGTAACTCGAGACAGTGGCCTACACACTCCAAAAGGCTGAATGCTATGTTTTGATTTCAGAATCCCCCCAAAACAGAAACTCTTATTGCATTTGGATTGGATGATTCATCCCATTTTTATTGGCCAATCATAAGGCGCACTGCATGAGCAATCATAAAGCATTTGGGCATGATTTAAGATCCCAGAACATTCCGGAACAGTGAACTTTAGTTACAAAATCCCACATCCAAAATCAAGAAGATTAGAAAATACTAACAATACTTCCAAAGAGAAGCTATTTATGTACATTATTTATAAATTGGTTGACAGTTCACAGTAACTCATCAAAAACAGTTGAGAGAACTTTCTTCAAACAGACAAAACTGTTAGAAATGCAATTTGATTATGGTGTTTAAAGGATTTTCCCCAAATTTGAATATGTTTTAGTACACTGTATGTCGAAACATAGTGATCATTTTTATCACCACTCACTCCCTATCTAAGTCCCTATGCACACCATAGTCTTAAAGAAAATAAGAGTGTTAAAAAAGCAAGCATTCAAGTATGCAACAGAAACAGTATTTAAATCTTGAAATAACCCTCTTTTGCCCTCATCCTCTGCTTTTTTTCTTTCCTTTCTCATTGCAGTGCTTTGCTCTCTCTCTCTCTCTCTCTCTCTCTCTCTCTCTCTCTCTCTTTCGGGAAGCATGCCTTCCCCAGCTGTGAGTTCAGCCCCCTCTGTGAGGGCTTAGGGCAGGCCAGGCTCACAGCTGGCCAGACATCGTGGAGCCAGCCGACAGGCTCATGGAGGGCCGCCCGCCCAGGCCTCTTCCTCTGCAAACATGCCCAGGTGTGGAGACTGATGGCTGGGCTTCTGATGTGTGGGGGAGTTTGGGGGGTGTGGTGGGGGGGGTAGGGTGAGGAGAGGGAAGAAGATAAAAAGAAATAAAAAAAATAAAAAAATAGAATGT
>JAOYMR010000018.1:4118263-4150613 GCA_025802075.1 Tenebrosternarchus preto | reverse complement strand
CAGCACTCTGGAATATCAGTGCTCTGACATATCAGTGCTCTGAGAGACCAGCACTCTGAGAGACCAGTGCTCTGAAACATCAATGCACTGAGAGACCAGCACTCTGTGGGACCAGCACTCTGAGAGACCAGTGCTCTGAAATCTCAGTGCTCAGCGCTTTAAGAGATCAGAGCACTGAGAGACCAGAGCACTGATAGACTAGTGCTCTGATGGACAAGCATGGAACTGTAATAAGCACAAGACTTAGCTAATGCCCAAGGTCATGAAGGACAGGAAACAGTCACGTTTAGTGGATGCGTTGAAGTAACGAGGATTAACTGAGCAGAGGCCTGACTTACCAACGGTCTGTCGCGGTGTGTGTTCACCGCCTCCACGTTCAGGTAAAAGGTTTCCACTTTACAGCCTAGAGAACCAAACAAACGAGGGATGAAACATGTGCAGGCAGACGTGTGGTGGGTGCTGAACTGTGTGGGAAGGACTCTGGTACTGATGCTCCTACCATAAGCAACAGGAGTGAGTTTCAGAACAGTGTGGAGAGGACATTTTAAGTAGGGGAGGTCATCTATGGGATTCAAAAAGAGACACATGAGAACAGGTATAAAAGCCATGAAAGTACTCAGTGTGTATGTGTGTGTGTGTGTGTGTGTGTGTGTATGTGTGTACAGAAGAGAGACACCTGCATTCTTGTCCAGAAAATAAGCTAGGAGGCATCTCATGACGGCCTGGTGGCAGATCACCAGCACGTTGCCCTGCCTCTCCAACTCCATGATGACGGGCTCCAAGCGCTGGACCAAGTCCTGATAGGACTGAGAAAGTGGACAAAATATTGTAAGATGGCAAGTATATACAAAATATTGTAAAATGACATTTTCTCTTGAACATTAAAAGATGGCATGGCAATTTAACATCTCCATGGTAAGTCATATCTGGTGCGGTGCCTAAGAGCAGGGAGAAACCACACCTCTCCACCAGGATATCTGTAATGGTACTTGTCCTGATCCCTCAGTGCAAACTCTTCTGGGAAAGACTTCTGAATCATCTCATAGGTCATTTCCTCGCATATGCCCTGAAATAAAAACAAACAAACAAACAAACAAACACATAAATGAAGACAAACAAATAAAGAATTATATTGTTATTAATAATAAGAATTCAAAGCAATTTTGGGAAAATCCTATTTAAAATAACAACAACATAAAAAAAAAAAACCTAAAGATGATTTTGAAAAAACCTGGAATTCTGGAGCTGTGGACTGGTCATGAATACAAATAATAATAATAATAATAATAATAATACTTACAGCATCAATCTCGTTCAGGATCTTCCACTGCTCATAGGGGACGCTGAGGGTTTCAGCTGTCTGGATGCTGCTCCGGAGCTGGCTTGACCAGACCTTCAGATCCGACAGGCAGTGTTCCTCAATGAAGCCACGCAAAACTGCTGCAAACTGGCCACCAGAACAGAGATGCGGCAAATTTACATCTGGCAGCTACGCGGTGACTCGCGTCACTGCAGTGTCCTTGGTTAAAAACCTCATTAAGTTAAGAGCGGAAAATCTCGCTGGTCTTTCAAGCAAAACTGCATTCTTTTCGTTAGCCCTTAATCTGATTAGCCACGCTGGCGCCAGTGCGACTGATCCAGACCTGTTTTCCGCGGGGAGCGAGCTCAGAGTCTCCGCCGATGCGCCCCTGTACGTTGTGGTTGCTCTCACCATGCCGACACAGGTAGATGCAGTGCGAGTGCACGCGGATGTTCATGAGGTAGTAGACGATCTTGCTCTGAATGTAGTCCTGCACGCGGTTTACCAGAAAGCGCCGGCCCACGTTCATGACTTTTATGAAGGACAGGTCTCTGGAAGAGAACACCGAGGGAGCTCAGGATCCAGATACGGCAAACGTCACAGACAAGGAGAGCTGGTCTGAAATCAGTTCATCCTGGTCATATTGACAGTGACCATCTGGATATTTAAGGAGAAATCTGACCATAAAGCAGCACAGGTATTGTGGGGTGGTGAAAAACTGAAGATTTGCTGAACAAGGATACAGATTAAAAATACAGGATTTCTCTTGCAGAACAGATTTTTTTTAAATGTCAGGCTTGTTATCTTCACTTGATAGCCTTACTTGTCGTAGTCGTCAGGGTCCAGCGGTTGGTAGGTCACCTGGTAGCACTCGATGCGTTTTAGGAAGTCATCCATGACCCTTTCTCTGTGTGCTTCTGGGTAATCTGGACTTGACACCTTCACTTCCTGTACACAGAGAAACTTCCAATCTGAACACATTAAGTAGAATGACACTATGCTGAATGTCAGATGTTTCCATAATCTTCTACTACCACAGAAGCCATAGATTTGAAGTTCACTGCATAATGACTTGCAGATTTTGACTTACTAAAATGTTAGCAGCAATAACATCTGGATCATCACAGACCGACTCCACGAAAAACACCTGAACAGGTAAACACAGCTGATCTCAATAAGATGTGAAGCGCAGAGATTTAACCATTAAACTTCCCACCCTCCAGTTCCGCCTGTAAAGGAAAAGCTTCTGTGTGTGAGCAGCACCTTAAATGAATTCTCCTTCGCAAAGTTCAGGATGAGGTCACGTCTCTCCCGGGTGGTGTTAGTAGCATCGAAGACCTCATCAAAAAAAAAAAAAGGATCCGTGCTTAATATGTACATTTAATCAGACTCAGTACATTTAATCAGACTGAAAACATTGATTGATCGAAGAAGATGTAACGGCACTTACTGCAATCTGTCCTCCTTCGTCAATCAGATAGGTCTTCACGTCACGCAGAGCTACCAAGGCACATTGCCTGTTGCACATCACATAAACAATATTGGTGGACAAAGGCATCATCAACTTCCTTAGGAAACCCACAGTTATACAAATATCCACACCTTTGCTCATGTTTTACCTGTTCAGAGAGTGGAAGCACTGACCTACAAACAATTTAATGTGAAGACAACTACATTGTTTGTAGGTGTGATGGCTTAAACTACTACAAATGAAACAGTGGCAAATATTATACTAAAACACAGACTACATCTCTTTTTAAGGATACTCCACTTATCTCCTTCAGACAAGACAAAAACATCAAAGACATGCTTGTCAAGAGTGAGATAAACGACCATTCAAATGATACTGTGGTACTGTAGACTGGATGTGCTACATGTATATTTATTATATTTTTTACAGCTACTAAAGTAACTGGCACAAAAGGATCAATTGTAATCCACCAACCCTCCTCCTGCATCACTGCAGAACTTTTTCTAATATAAACTGGTTCCTCCTTCTACAAATTCTTAAATTATTTCTGCCATATTAGTGCATAATAAATACATCATGAAAGCGTAATAACCAGACACAGCAGCATCTCCTGCAGAAGGTGTTTATGTCAACAATGTACCACAATAAAACACAAAGATATGAGTCAATCTCACACCCGAGGTGGCATGAAAACATCACACAAATCCAACGATCATTTGCAGCAGTGGGCGGATTCTTTTTGTCCAGACATTATATCCAACACTATTACACATCATCACGTGCAAGAGGTCCTTCATCATCTGTGCAAGCATGTTCAAAAAGATTTGCTGAAGTACTTTGTATGTACAGGTAATGAAGGACATCTGAACATCCTGTTTCTCTGGAAACCTTGTGTACTGTAGTGCAGTTGTTAGTACCTCTACATCTTTACCTACAGTAACCTTGACCTCCTGTAACCCTTATGTAAGACTGTACTTACTTTCTTATTCTCATGGCTTCTTCGTTATCATGTCTGAAAAAGTCATAAGACTTATAGGCCTTGACCGCCTCCCTTCTATAAACCCCCAAGTTAAACACTGCAAAGAGAACAGAAACATTAAAGTTCACACAGACAGTCAAGTGAGAGCAAGAAAAGAGAAAAGAGTTTGATGCACTTCAGAACTTCAGTCTTCAGTGATTGAATCTCAGAATCTGTGATAGATTTTAAGGTTTAAACTGTTTACACGTGTATATGAAGGACGCTTTATTTCCTACAAGATCATAATGAGTTAAGCTAAAAACCAGGAATCACAGTGGTAATATCAGTCACTACTGGCTGATAGTTTTAGAAATACACTTGTAAGTCCATCTTGTTCCCTTCCTCCACACCTTTTGTAGGAACTCCTATCCAGTTGAGATAGCGCGTGAGCTTCTTTGACATGTAGGTTTTGCCTCTTGCAGGAAGACCGATCATAACGATCACGGTTGGGGAATTGGTCATGTAAGATGCCCATGCTATACACACACACACACACACACACACACACACACACACACACACACACACACACACACACACATGAATACTGTGTTGAAACATAAGCTTTTTTCAGAGCAATCTGTACAAATAAACGTTTCATTAGAAACTGCGCATCATCTCTTTACGTTATGTAAGCCAACCCACTCTGTGACCAGGGGCGGATCGAGAGAGGCTGTTCACTTACAGCATTTCTTCCCGTTGGCCCTGGTTTCGGGTCTCTTGGCTTCGGCGGAGCCAGAGAGACCGGTATCTCGCTGCAGACACGCAGACATGCTGGCAGATGGCAGCCTACTTCACTCGCGCAGCCTCTGGTTTAAAACATAGCCCTCGCGCACCTGCAGTGGGGATTGGGGAGTGATTTCAAAGACTAGCGTCTGCAGGAAGAACACATGAGCATTTGGTAACTAGATAGCGTTACTTCGTAAAGTGCAGTCTTATCTTCCTTCCCCGTGTGCTGCAATATTAGGCACTAGCCTCAAAAAAAATATTCTCTTAATTGCACCATAACAGTTCTACTTTTCTCTGCAGCTGTCAGTTACTGCCACATCCGCGTGTGTTCAAAATCCGTCTGCGTCGGAACATCAGGCTCTGTTAAGCTACGTCATTATTGCTGGTATCAAGATGTTCCGAGTTCGCGTAAAACACCTGCATGAACGCAACTGCGTTCATCGGTAGATGCGTAGCAAAAAAAAATCGCTGTTTCATGTGGAGATATATTACGCGGACCTCAAAGGGAATATTTTTCAATCACAGCGGTAAACGTACCGTCGGTACTTACCGCCTCTAGTCGCTCGGTAGGTTCATTGATTAAGTCTATAGCCCACGACTGGAGCGTCAGAATTATCGTCCTCGCAACGTAGCGCTCCAACCGGCAGCGCACTTGACCTTCCAGAGCAACTAATACCAGAAGTGTGGATGGCACCTACGTCACAGCACTTACCGTATTACTACAAATGGCGCGACTTCAGAGTGAGGAAACGTCGGCTTCGTCCGTGCCAGCTTATAATATTAGGTGACCGGCTTCAGTCATTTTTAAGGGAAGATTTACTCTCAGATGAAAAAATGTGTTCTTCCTCCTCTATGATACAACGTGTCTCTAGTAGTGTCGTTAGATAACGCTACTAAGGGTGAAGCTATACAGATCTGCGGACACGCGGATATTAGACAAAAATAAACATCTTTCTTTTAAATAAATGAAATAAAATGAATTCCATATAACACTTACTTACAATTGAAACCTGTCTCCAAGCAAATAGTATGTATGTAATGTTCAGGTGGACAAAACCCGGTCTGAGTGCTGGAGTGTAAGAATAGATCTACAGCATAATACAGTGAGAAGTCAATATATTCAGCATCTTTAAAATCAGAATGTAAACAAACTCAAGCGTCAACTAGAAAAAGTTTAATAAGAACTGAATGAAGTGCTCCTCCAACCAGACAATTTCTCCAGTACCTTGTTAAAATACACAAATGCATCTTTCTCAAATTCATTTTTAATTTGATTGTCCATATCCCATAAATAGCTCACTTTGCTTAAGATTGTCATAATCTATACTTTATATTTACAAGGCACTTAGTGGTTATGTTTGAAGCTGAGGCTCTCTCATCAGGTGGCATTCCTGAAGAGCAAAGGATTCTGGGAATTTAAGACATTATGGAATGTAAGTTCAAGCTATTTTGTGTTTGCAACAATATTGGCAAGTGCATTAAGAACTTTCCATCACATCTGTAATCAGACTCAACAACGCTCATTTCTAAAAACCGTCACTGAAAATTCCAGAATTAATCTTGGTTGGAAACTTTCACATATATGTTGTTGCTACCTGGAACATTTGGCATACTGAAAAATGAACTACGACACAAGCATACCCTGGTGTAAGAGAAGTCTGGTGGTTGCCAGACATTGTGTTATGATGTAGAAAATTTGCTCACACTGAACAGAAGATGGGGAATTTTTTTTTTTTCAAATGTGCATCTCAACAACCATGCTGTAGTTTTAAGACTTTATTTATTTAGTGTGTGTTTGCTTGTGTGTGTAGCAGATTTTAAAAAAATACTTTTTGTTAATGCTACAGGCAACCACACCAGGACAACTAACTCTATATGTGAAAGCCCCCAAAGATGTTTGGAGATGCATCAACCCTGGCTGTGGAACACAGGCTACAGCGGCACAGTAATGCATAGATTTGGTCAGTAGATTTGCACAGCGGTACGACTTTATGAAGGCGTGGTCCTCCAGCATGCCAGAACCCCGACACTCTGCCCAGGACACAGGAACTCCTCGAGTACTGGCTTCATGTCACGGTTTGATCTTCCAGAGCTACAAAGAGCAGAGGTTAGTAAGTAAGTAAAATTCATTTTTGAAGCACTCTGTAAACAACTTGGGTTGCACAAAGTGCTGCATGTAGAATCAGCAGATAAAAGATATAAAAACACAAATAAAATGATGAATAACAACACAGGCAAAAAAAAAAAACCCAAAACACCACACTCTCTCACTATTCAAATGTAAATTTGTATAAGTAGGTGTTTAGACCTGATTTAAAAACAAAGACAATAAACAAAGAAGGAGCTTGGCAAACACTGAACAGAAGACTGTTTCATAGTCTCAGGGCATAAACCCCAAAATGCACGATCACCTTTAGGTTTTAGACATGTCCTAGAAGCAGCCAGCAAATTATGTGTGAACTTAGATCTTAAAAGTGGCTGTGAGGTTGAGCGTGTGAGCAGACTGGCAATATACAAGGGGGATAGACCACTTAGTGCTTTACAAAACCACGTTAAACCGCATCCTGTGCTGGACTGGCAGCCAATGAAGCAAAGTGAATGTAATACTGGTGTATTTTTTGGCTCGAGTCAGTAACATTCTGGACTAACTGCAAACGCTGCAATACATACTGGTTAATCCTGACATACGAAGATTTACAGTGGTCTATTCTAGGAAAAAAACAAACACATGAATGACTTCAGGTGTAAAAAAACAGAATAGGCTTAAGCTTTTCTGCTTAAGCTTCAGTTTCTGAGCTGGAAGAAACCACTTGTTGATTTGTTTATCAAATCTGAGGTCTGAGTCAAAAACAACACCAAGATCTTTCACAGAGGACTTGACATATGAGGACAAATGATCAAGGTTGTTGTAAATATTGTAAATAAGATGCACAGCACCAAAACAGATGATAAGAACGGTTACATGGTAAAGCTTGGCAAGGTCTTTCGCTTTTCTCAACCCAGTTCTCACAGCCCATCGGCATTTCATGTCTTTTCTCCAGCCCAGGTTCTAGAAGGTCCTGCACCAGTACAGAAGTCTTAATGTTGTGTCTGTTCTCATGGAAACTGGGACAGAGTGCCACTGTCAGGTGTAGTGTAGATGTAGGAGAAACCCACAGACTAAGCATGTGACTGCCGTGTGAACGTTCTCCCACTCACTCTGATATTGAAGCCCAGCAGGTCACTGACCACAGCAGAGATGGCGGACAGGATGACCACGCGGGTGATGTTGTAGATGAGCGGGTTCACAGTCAGCCCCAGGAGACGAAACGGGGTGTCCAACTCCTAAAAGTTTTAAAGTTTTAGTATAACAAACTGAAAGCAAGACCCCAATGGCCACCAGCATCTGTGTGAAGCTTATTTGGGGGAATAACATTTTCCAGTAACAGAAATTAAGCAGATTAAGATGAACTATGCATATAATTGCTTTTAAAAACCAATAACATTTTATATAAATGTTTTTATATGTGAATAACCATTACATCCAACAAAACGTCAATATTTTCTCTCTGTGGCAAGAAAAACCTCAAGCTTATAAAACAGGCCAATAGATGATGAACATCTATATACAGTCAAGCTGGAAAGTCTGCATACCCTGTCCATGTTGTATTACAAACATATCCTATATGTATTTTGGCCTCAAACAGGGTACAGAAAAATTGCTGCAGTTTTACATGTCCCAAAGAGCACAGTGGCCACAGTCATTTGTAAATAGAAGAAGTTTGGAATCACCAAGAACCTTCCCAGACCTATCTGCCCACCCAAACTCAGCAATCGGGGAAGACAGGTCTTGGCCAGGGAGGTGAGCAGGAACCCAAGAGTCAATCTGACAGGGCTTCAGCGTATCCTTGTGAAAATGGCAGAACCTTTCAGGAGCAGCACTCCAGAAATCAGGCCTTTATGGTAGGTTTGTCAGATGGAAGCCTCTCCTTAGTAAAAGTGATTGTGTGTAAATGTTTGAGGCCAAAAATGAACTCAATCTATTGTAGAACATGTCTGTAACGTAATATAAAATGTAAAGAAGGTGAAAAAGGTGTGCAAAGCTTGACTGTACTACGACCTACAAATGTATTTTAAAACCAAACTAAGAAACATTTTACAAAAACTAATGTAACCCTAGCTGTACTGTCGGTAAATATAAATCTAGATGATCATAGCTCAGAGTGGATGGTATAAAGATTATAGATGACAACACCAGGTGGTATAAATCTTACTTTCAGTAATTTTGTGGCCAGTTTTAGCACATTGTTGACAATACTCAGCTCATCTTTCTTGTCTGGTTTCTTCTCCATCTTAAGATACAAGTTTATCTATAAAAGAAGGTCACAACAAGCACACTGTGAACCTCACTCAGGATTCACTTCTTCATTTGACTTCACTTGAATTATGGTTTAACTGAGTCAAATGCTCTCCAGCACATGAGGGATGTAGATGTATCATGTGTGTTTGTGTGTGTCTGTGTGTGTGTTTGTGCGTGTGTGTGTGTGTGTGTGTGCGTGTGCGTGTATACCTGCTCAGTGAGCAGCACGGAGGCATTGCTGTACTTGCGGTTCGTCTCTGTGCCGAGCGTGGCCAGCCGCAGCAGGAATCCCAGCAGAGCTACGCCCCACACCAGCAGCTCCCAGTTACTCTCCCAGTCCAGGAATGTATGGTGGCTGTGCAGCAGCTACAACCACAGAAACGCACAAACTGCAAACACTGCACACACTGCTGCTGAAGGAGGCACCGTCCAGCTACGCTGATCCGAGGCCCGTCTTCTGACCACTGATGTTATTTCACATTGTGCTCTGCTGTATTTACGCATGAGGGCCACTTTGGAACACTGACCTGAGAGCAGATGGTGAAGGCGATGGAGAGAGCTAGGAGGAAGATGGAGGAGACGATGACATCCACTGAGCGCTGGGGCCCTCGTCTCTGCGGAGAGAGAAAGACGCATTTCAGGGCTCAAATTCCCAACCCACTATTCCTATTCCCTCTGAGATTCCGTCGAGAGCAGGAGGGGAAAGCGGAAACGTCAACATGGTCATAACATGGACATAACATGGACATAACATGGAGTTACACTTGACCCAAGTGCTCCGCTTACTCTCCACGTCTAGGTGGACCTTTAGATTTAGAGACGCACCTTGAGGAAAGATCTGAGCGAGAGCCACATCTTAATGTTCTGCACTTTCTTCAGTCGGAAGTGAGGGATCTCGGATTTCTTGGCTTTGCGCGCTGACGTGAGGTGACTGAACAGCTTGGCAAAGAGGAGCCGCTGTGGATCACAAAGAAAGGGACATCAGACAGGTTCATAGAGAGCGACATCAGACAGGTTTAAATTGCTGGGGCACAGAAATAAACAGGATGTGCATGGTGTGACTAAGGTAGTGATTCGTAATGCATTAAAAATTTCATTATATTTTTCCAAATACATTTATTTGATTATTGTACTCCTGAGCATATGATATGCTCAAATTTGCATAGGTTCAATCAGGTGAGCAAGGAATTGATCCCAAGTTCATTACATACCTCTAAGCAACGTATTTTAAACCCTCCTGCTCACAGTCCAAAATATCACCCTCACCTGTTTGTACGTCCTCTCAGCAACACACATCATGAAGAAGAAGAGGCTGGTGAGGAAGACTCTCTCCACGACGGTGATGATGAAGAACATGCAGGAATAAGAGCTTGGCGTCCCGGTGGCCATGGCAACCAGTTCTCGCAGGTTTACGGAGGCGATGCGTGCAGCGTCCAGCTGCTGGGTGAGCCGGAAGCAGAAGGGGAGGAGGGTCAGCGTGGCGGTGATGAGGCCTCCCAGGACCAGGTAGCCCATTCCTTGTTCCACCACCTTCACCTGCACACAGACAGCGTGGCAGACACAATGCAAAGACAAAACACTGCTTACACATTTGAGATGGAGCTTTTATGTATTCAGAAGACGACTCCCATAGAGGTCATCTCAGAATTTGCAGGTCTGCTACACCACTTAAAAACCCGACCTCACACTCAGTATACGACACACAGCTAAACTATAGAAGCAAACAGGAAGGTCTCTGCCAGGTCGTCACCACAAACTGCAGCCACCCTTTTTGAGAAGACAAAAAACCAAAACACAAACACAAAGTACCAAAAAAAATTTAATCATTGCCATCGACGACCGACCATCTGGTGTTGTTTTCAAAGGCTAATAGAGCAATAAATAAATAAATGTGTGTGCACACGCAAGAACTTTCATTTCAGTGTACATCACGTCTCCAGAGGCCAGAACCTTTCCAGAGGGAGCTCCGCAGATGCAGCAGTAGGGAGATGTGATGGAGCATGACGAACGGAGGGGCTTTACCCGTGTCAGGATGATCCCGCTCATCTCCAGCACAGACATGTCAACCTTCTTACACTCGCCCTTCTCCCAGATGATGGCACTGACTCTGTCTTTGGAAGGGTGGCAGGCCTGTAACCACGACAACTGGTGCTGTAGGCAAGGTCACAGAGATCCATAGCATTAAAAGCACGTTCCTGTGACCACCGTGATCAAAAGCACAGGCGTTTGGCAATCATGCCTTTATCGGAAGGGACATTTAAAGAGATATCATCTCTACCTTCATACAAGGTCCTTAATACAACTCACCTACTGGTATTAAGATCAGCATTAAGTATTACTGTATTAAGATCAGCGTTTCTTGGTTGGGAAGTAACCCTGCCCCTTAAACACCCATTTTAAACTCATGAAGTAATCAGCTAATGAGCAGAACATCTAAATTGACTGGTCCAAATTAACAATCACTACAGTGCACCAACCTGTGGGAAGGCCTCTTCATCGTCACTAGTGAGGACAGAGGACGGAGGAAGGGTGTGGTTATGATGATGAAGTCCCTCCTCCTCAGTATCACTGCTTGCTAATGAGGCGGAGTCAGAACCTTGAAGGAACTCCTCCCACAGCATGTCGTCCGAGTCTGAGACGGGTCGAGAACTCTCAGAGGGCTGCAACTGCTCCACCTGTGATGCTGTTGCTTCGGTGATTGTTGCCATGGCATGATCTTCTTCCTGTTGTTGGCCATATAAAAAGCAAGCTAACAACAAGCAGCTACTACCTACAGTAAAATATAAACCACACATCCAACAATTACCCTACTTTATTTATCAATGAATTGAGGAGCTGAAGAAAGAGTGGGGAAGAGCACAGCACTAATATCATTGTCGTGAATCTTCCTAAACGTGGCTGCACTGATTCCAACCTGATGCTGTGAAGTGGGGATCCTGTGGGGCGGCAAGCACTCCTGGGGGCTGGGAAGCCTCTTCCTCAGGACAGGTGCACATTTGACCCGAGGAGACGTGACGAGTCTGTCTCTGGGCCGACTTGCTTCGTCAGGCTCCTCTTCCTCACTGGAAGGGTCCTCAGAGAGTCCTTCGACAGACCTCCTCAGGGAGCTCTGGAGCACATAAGACCAAAATTCCAGTAACTAACAAGGACAATACTCAGTAATGATTCACTAATACTAATATATATATATTCACATATACAGATGGATTCTGCATATTGCTTTATATTGCCTTCATGTTACCTATTTATATACTGTCCAAATTAATCTGCAGAGTTCAAATACAGTTGCCTAGTAATGCCTTAATTATTCATTTAATTAAAAGATGATTTTATTACCTGTTTTTTCTGGGATCTGTAAAAGCGCTGGTTCTCCTTAAGGTGCCACACTTTGAGTTCTGTCCCTGCTCCATCTCCACCATCCCCTCTCTTAACTCCTCTAGGCTTCCTCTGGCTACAGGATCATGGCAAAGTAATGAGTCTTTCACTGGCAAATGGACACAATAACAGCACAAACATCTACAAACAGCCTAGCAAACAGCCATCAACTAAAACACAAGCAAGGACTAACGTTTAGGCTAAATCTACACTCAAACGAATGGTTCAGGGAGGAATACATTAATGGTGTGATATCAAAATCATTCTGACTCAGGGAAACTGACTCTTTCAGACTTTAGATAGAGGCTAGGGTTAGACTGTTATTAAAGACGTGGTTTGTGACGCTCCTCGTATGACGGCTGAGCGGATAACATTGTCCTAAACTGCCAGCGGTATTACCGTTTCCTGCGAGCAGGGCTGGTGGGCCGGCTGGCGGCCTGGATGGTGAGCGGGATGCTGTCCGAGCTGCGACTGCACTCTGTGGACACTATCTGGCAGTGCACTGTTCCCAGTAACAGCATCAGACACAAGGGACTCAGCACCTCGCTGGCAGAGGCTGCAGGAACCTCGACGTATAACACAACAGCTGCCACTGCCAGGACAGAAGCAGAGAAACAGGGTTCAAACTGTTTAAGCAAAGGCCTCTGTAAGCTTCTAAAGCAAAACAGTAAAGGAGAAGAAAAGACAAAGCTGGTTTGTGAAACATATTACTGTGTATTGCAGTGTTATCCCTCTACGGTTTAAAAAACAACAATAGTAATTCTGCCTTGCATGTTTAAAACATATCTGTTCTATCTGCTCCCTATTTGTGTATAATTAATAAACATAATTTTTTGGAAGAAACAGGCTGGTCCTGATCATTTTTTTAAGATCTGGGTTTCATTACGGAACCTTAAGTTATTTGTTTTTTGCCATATGCATTTACCTTGCAGGAAGTACAGCACCAGGATACAGGTGGCAATGTACCTGGATGTCACCTGGATCCACCATGTAAAGAAGAACGGGTAGAGGAGCACTCTGACCAGGCCCTTCCGAGTCAGGGATGTCCACGGGCTCTCTGGCTTCGCTTTACTGAACGTGGAGCCTGAAAGGGAAGACATTGTGAGAAGCAGTTCTACTCAAACGCCTAGTTGATCCTTCTTCCTACCCATAACAAAAAACTGGTTAAATCCAGTTAGGTAAAACTGGTTAAATCAGCATGAAAGAATAATTTACAGAACAAAAAACAAGTGGAAACTCACCTCTCACTAGATCAACATCTATGAGGTCAGGCTTGATATGGCCAGTTTTCTTTGGCTTACTGCTAATACCCTGGGCCAGAAGTTCTCATTAACACCACAATTTAAATCTCATATCAGTGTCGATATATATATATTTTTTTTTTACTTCTTCCTACCTTCAGTTCAGCTTGCTCCAGAGATTTCTCCCATATTTGCTGGTCATATGCTCCAATCTATGACATGACATGAATATGAGACCAGAATTTAACACTCTGCATCTCAAATCAGCACACGGAGTAGAATTCTCACCTTTTCCTGGTACCACGCTATTCCTGACATTTTTAAAAATGTGTTGGAACTGTAAATGTTCGTCAGGTCATCTGACTCATCACATATGGTAGCTAATATTAGAAACAGCCACTCCCTAAACAAAAGAGAACAGAAAATGAAATTCAGCTGGTATTTATAATACAACAAAAGATTTTCTTGGAGTCATTTCAATAGCCAGAGGGAGTAATAAGAGGCAATTCTGCATAAAAGAAGTGGACTCTGTACACACTGGAATAAACAACATATTATTAACATCATCACCTGTTGAAATGTTTTGCACATACATTTTTGATACATCCTCAACATGTATCAACATGACACCGGCACTTGTATCAATACAATTCCCACATGCAATACCAGCGTAGCTAACATGTTACTACAGAGAGAGGCAATTACTGCATGTGTTCAAGGCTACTGGTATGACTAAGTTCGTGTTCCTTCTAAGTTCTGAATTCAACTATTCAGCAACTAAAGCAAAAAAAAAAAAAACCTTGCGGTATTCGAGGCCGATACTGCAATGTTGACAAAAAAACATTGTTAGTTTATTGTTAAACGTACCTGGAGCCGCGATGGCGTCGAGGAAGGTCAACAGACCTGATTCTTTAACCTCTGTTTAAAGATTCCCATTTCCACTTAACCATATTAAGTTTAATAACTATACCTTCCATGACGCTATCTAGCTGCTAAGAAAATAACAGCAAACTAGCCAGCTAGCCACCTATTTTCATTGCAGACATCCGGCAAAATAAGATAATTTAGCTATCTATCCAAGTGGGACAGGGTGTAATAACCTGTGCGTAGAGCTTAACGTTATATTTTAACACTCAACTTCTTAAGAATTTGATTTTGTGCGATGTTAGACTGTTAGCCGTTTAGCTAACGCTAGCTAGCCGGCAGAGGAAAAAAAGTTCCGATTAGTGGCACGAAATTGACTTGGTAGCTAGGATGGCTAACCAGCTAACCAAGTACTAGTAGATTACAACTGTCAAATTTGGCAGCTGCAGCGTAACGAGGTGTTATTTAGCGCAATATACCGCTACACAAATGCACATAAAACACAGCAGACTTTGTTACATTGAGGAAAATCAAATTCGCAATCAACCTTTTTATCACGAAGTGAGAAGTGCCCATTAATCTCTACATTGCTAGCTAGCTAGGCAGCTAGCCAGCCAGTTCCCCTTTTTTGTTAGAAAGTGAAGTTCGCAATCGTGGAAAGAAATCGGGTGTGAAGTTAGCCTTGGCGAGATATATTTATATTTTTCTTTTAAACGTGGATTTTAAAGCAAAAGCACAGACGTGGCTCTCTAACAGTCGTTCTGCCTTCGTTTATAACTCTGTAGTAACCACGACTGGGCTGTATTATGAAGTTTAAAAATACGTAAAACGTGTGATGTTTTAAAGGTATTTACTATGAACTGCTTTCTAATTATGAACGACAGTTTAAACAGCAGAGAGCGCTGTAGTACGATGATCGAAATACCCCTTATTTGAAACATGTGGGACATTTGGTACTTAACATTTCTCATCAAACCTTTCTAAGAACCTGGAGCATCCGTAACAGTATTTCCATCCACAAAAAAAGGTCTGGTTCGGGATAAACCGCTGGGGTAAGACTACAAGTTTTAAATTCTCCTAAAACTAAAAACTACTGAATGTTTTGATTCACTTCAGTGCAGTTTATGTGTTAAACTTTTATCATACTGAAAATTCCGCGCACCTAACGAGCAAGCCAAAGTGGCAAGGAAATAAAAACTAATTACATGAAAACACTTTAAGAGGAACTCAAAAACCCAAAACTCAAAATGACCAGGAACCAAGACTCACCTACTCTGGTCAACATCGGGTGCAAACTAACAACACAGAATGAATAAAGTTTTTTTTTTTTGCAATAAAATGAGAAGAGTAGAGTTAAGACATGCCTAACGTCGTTTGGCAGAGGTATTCAGATGAATCATTCACGACCAATGAGCACTTTTGTTTAGAATCAGTATGGGAAACACGGTTTAGCAGGAAAGCTGAGAGAAGTGGTTAAGGACTATTCACTAAACGTCCGTATGACACCCTGCCACAGTCTTCTAACTACAAAGCATTGGAGAAGACACTCACACCAATCCTCTCTTTATTACATTAGTATTTGTCAGATAATTTGTGATGCGTGTGTATGACATTAATTTCCAGACTGCAATGTAGCAAACTTGTGTTAAAAGGAAGAAAAGGGTTCTGTATTTTAAAAGTGTGTGAGGTTGTAGATGCATCCCTAGCTGGGTGTGTATGGGACAGAGGGATTATATCTTATACCAGTGTATTAATAGTAGTCTCTGGCTGCATGGAGGCTTATTCTGGGGAACCTCATGAAATCCAACTCGGGCATTATGGGTATAACGGATATTATTGGTATAACGAGTATTATGTCTCCTCCAAACGTTCTCTGGTCCTCTTTGCAGTGTGTAAAAGCCTGACATTTACTGTAAGCCTGGGTTAATGTGTGCATATACTATACATGTTTATAGCCATAACAATTTTGGGAATATTTACATTGTTTAGAATTAAATACAGTAAATAAATAAACTTTTTAACTCTGTAAAAGTCATGCATAAAATTAAACAATATATTATTTTTTGTCTCAAAAGAGCTACAGGTTAATGATCTTTATTGTTTTTAAAACAAATCGGAGATGACAAGTGGATTTAACATCTACATCCCCTCCCCCCTCCCTCCAGATTTCCAGTAAAGTTGCACTGACATCTAATGATAAAACCTGCAGCTTATGTTAATCGCAAATGTGTTTGCATTTCTTATACAGAACAGTGCTTTAAAAGGTACACAATGAAGGCATCAGCGACTGATTCCAGCTTATGTTTCTGGGTTACAGAAGCAGACACACATACACACACAACGTTTCATAGAAATGTACTGTTTTACTAGAAATAAAAATGTTTACAAAAACATTGAAGTTCTTTTGAACAAATATTGTTCATTTAGAGACTGAGTGCAGGAAGTAGTTCTTCATAGTTGGCTTCAGTGTGTGCTCAGTCTTAGCATTTTATTGTATCTCTGGTTGGTTATACAGTTTTGCTCTCAGACCCCCAGGACGTTCTCTGGTCCGTGAGCTTCTGTCAGAAATGCTTTACCATTCAGGCCAGGGTAATCACCGTATCCAGAGCTCTATCTGGAACAGTTAGCTATGTGTTTAGTGTGGTGAACATCTTATAGTCCCATAGTGAAGAGTCAAGGTGTGTACTATAGTTTGTAGTCAATAAATATGTAAAATACAAAAAATTAAAAGTAAAAAAGTCATGAGATTTGTGGGTATTTGTTTTTACTGAAAATCTAAAAAATAAATAAACTATTAAAGCACTTTGCTGTACTGATATGATCAGTTTCTAATCTCATATCAGTGGGAAGTGACCAGTGAGCCCTAAATGTTCTTCGGTCCGTGAGGAACTTAACTGGTTTTAGACCTGATTACCTTGACAGTAATTCTCATAACGCATGATAAGATACACGCTTTACCAGCACCCATAATCCTGCATATGCTTGCCATGGTAGATCTGTTCTTTAAAGAGGATTTTCTCAACAGTGCCTCTCAGGAGAGTCCACTTAGCACTCCAAACGGATGGCGAGTGTGAAGCTGTCCTTCGGACGAAAAGGGGGATCCTTGCTACACTTGGAAAGGATAGTCCTGTAAGTAGAGCAGCAGCAAGGGAGGTAAGGGCAGCTGCTCTGGGCACGCTGTGTGTCTGTGGATGGTGAGCCTTGCAAGGTGCTGTAGAGTGGGGAAGGCTCTGGGTCTGTGGAGGGGCCGCCGGAGCCTGAGCAGGACCGTGCTGTCCTTCGGGGCCGCAGACACAGTGTCATCATCTTCCGGATCACCCCTCTTCTCCCTCCCGCTGCCCACATAGTGCTGCACCAGGCCGGGCACGGTGGGGAAAGAGAGCAGCCGGGCCAGGGCCGGGGAGGTGGAGTCCAGGCGGAAGCGACCGCTGCTGTACTCGATGCGGACGTTGGTGGGGCCGCGCGCCGTCTTCACCGAGAGAGTGAGCATGTAGTGGGGGTTGCTGCTGTCTCGCACCAGGAACGTCCCCTCAGCCGCATCCATCAGGGAGTCCCGAGCCTCGCCGGCTGAAATGCACCCCCAGTACCAACCTGCAAGATGAAGGAGATCAGATCATGTCACGTAGAAGCAATGCAGGAAAGCACAGGAACAGACAGGCCATTGTCTCTCAAGCCCAGTGCTGGAAACCCAATACAAAAATGTGCAGTGGACACAAGGAAGTTTGTGCCAACGAGATTAACCAGACTGTGTTTTTGGGCATTACTTTTAATTTATCCTTGCTATTTGTAACCAGCTACAAATACCATTGAACAGGAAATAGATTTCTGGGGAAAACTGATGTCCTCATATATTTAAATTACAAGCATAAGGTGTCTTTTTTAGTCTTTTTTTACATTTACATCATAATAAATCAGATAAGATCAGTTACAGTAATGACATGTGTTAATTGTCCAAGATTCAACCCCCAAAAAGCTTGACAACTGGGAAATGGATCAGTTGAAAAGACCTTAATAATGATGTTATGAGAGACAGGATTATAAAAAGGATTTAGACCAGAACTGAGAAACCAGTATGAGTGGTCTTAAACCAGTATGAGTGGTCTTAAACCAGTATGAGTGGTCTTAACATTAAGAAATTAAGAAAAAAGTGCACAACCAATTAGCAAAAAAGAAAAGTCAAGTCTGTCAGCCATGCTTTGACTTTACCTGTTTATGTTCTGGACAGGAATTACCATCAGGTGTCACGGCAGATATATGAGAGGAAGGAACATGGAAAATTAATGCAGGACAGGTGTGCAATACCTGAGGCATGCAGGTGCTGAAATGTAGTGGTGATGCACCGCAGGTCATCTGTTGGGTCCCATGGCGGAGGTGATCTGGACCGTATAGGGAGTGGCTGGTTACACTCCCCTTCTGACCCGCCCTCGCTGTTTGGGACTCTCATCCTCCCGGTAACCTTCACTGAGGGTGGCTCTGCCAATGGAGCCCTTGTAAGGCAGAAAAAGGGCTTAATTGTTAAAACGTTGGTAGAACAAACAGGGCTAGCTTACGATAAAGAAAACGTTTCCAGTGAAAAAAAAACATTGTTCAAAACAGCTAGATGTATACAGAAGCTAAATGTGAGACTTAAAGATTTTTTTTCGTTGCTGATCTATAACCTCACTTTATGGTTCATTGTTGTTCGAGAATCTGCACGGAGAGGTCGCTTCCTTTGCTGCCACGAGAAGCGTTAAAGTAAACCCAGAAAGTTACAGAGCTTCTACAGACGTTAAATCAAATGCGATTGATTCAATGGAGTCGTTTGTTTTGCGAATTTGAATTCCTTTGCTTTAAAAGCATGTCCCGAACCTCGTTTCGCAAACGAGAATTTGGAGAATTAGCCCCCGTCGCTCGTAAATGGGTATTTAAGTAGTTCTTAAAACTGTGCTGCAAATCTTCCAATGTGTCTGGAGACCAATATCGTGAACACTATTTCTAATTATATTAACAAAACGATGCGACTGCCTCAACGTTATTTAAAGATTTAGGCCCACATTACTTCGTTTGTAAGACTACGTCTGTGCGCATTGAAAAGGCTTTGAAATGCCTTAGGTAGTTCAGTAGAAAACAGAACAAAGAACGAAATAATTTATCAAAGAATCTCACTTTCTACTTAACTGTAGCCTAAATCAGAACACACGTCTGTTTCTCCTGCAAGATTAATCTTAAAGTGTAGTGGGAAAATAAAGTGTAGTGAGAAAATAATTAACCGAAACAGACAAAATCTGAAATTAGCGGTACTGTAGACAGTTCAGGTCAAAACGGGCCTAATCCCCTTCCTCAAAAATTAGACGTCATAAGTTTACGAAGTATCATCACATTTTTAAGGCAATCCAAATGGCTTGTTTCGGAAAATAATTATATTTTCACAGACGGGGCAGAACAGAATAAAATAAAACATAATACAACAGAAGGTTATTTAATTTAGCATCAAAAATGTTTTGAGCGCTTGTTCACAACGAATAGTGTAACAAATTTATTATTATTCTGTTTTACTAACATTATTAAATATTTTTTAATGCAATTCTTTCCCCTTCCTGAATTCTTCGTTTTTCTTTGTCCACGTAAATATTTAGCCTGGAACATAATGTTCTAATTGGAAACAATGAGGAGGTGAAACATTGCATTAAAATCATACAATTAAATGTGTAATTGCACAGTCTAGATTATTACTGACATCGGTTCGTGCCCAGCCTGCAAATCGACGGAACTTCCATTGTTAGTGTTGGGCTTCTAGGAAACTACGAAAAATGATTAAATATTAAACAATAAATACTTTTTACCTTTGCACACACAGGAGCATCACGAACTATCCTCCAGCACACAGTTCAATTGTCGATGGCAGCTGTAATCGCTCAACAAGGCTGTAAAATTAACACAAATATAAATCCAATCGAGAGCCAAAGCTCGTGACATTTCTCCACAGTTGTAATGGCGACAAACCGGCAGCCAATCACCCAATGAAATCTCAACAGCTGAACATCTCAAACGTCGTGGGATCGCAGGTTGCCAGTCGGGGAGTGATACGAGAGGAGGTGAGAAGAAAGTAGTGTAAGTGATAATGGAAAGAGTCGGTCCAGTACGCTCCAGAAACTAGGAATTATTTAGTTTCTTCCTGAAAGAAGAACACTGGGAAACGCTTCGTTTGAACGTTTGTCTTTACAAGGTGATCGACGTTCTAGGAATTTAATTCCAAGAACGGCTTTGTATATCAACGCGACCGAGGCTACATCTGCGCACCTCGTTTCGCAGAACTGCGCTCCCGGCCTTCGCTGCGTTTCGATTGGCTCACTGAAGAACGCTTCCTTCCTTCTATGCCGCGTGACGCTTTATGAAGCAGCCCGGTCTGTTTCGCCAGTAATGCGTACCGGATGACTTTCCTAGTAAACGTCTTTCCAGGAAAGCTGAAACAGTCGCTCAAAATGACCTACGGCGCACGGCGCGTGCTCCACCCTCCATGAACAAGCAGTGTATACTTTGGTTCGACATCGCTACATTTTTTTAGACCTACATTCTCCAGCCTATTACGCAGCCATTTCTTTTCCACAACATTGTTTTAATAAACATTATTAAAAAGCTTGATAGGTCATAGATTACTTGTTCAAGGTTTATTTCTGAGAAACAAAACAAAGTGGAACGCGGATATGGTGCGCATCAAATATACATAAATACATTTTATTTTAATAATACCTTGTAAAATAATGAATGTTTTGGTGAACATCATTGTGGCTTTGTTTGCGAGACAGTGTGTGTTAGAGAAAGTTCCGGCAAAAAAAGAGAAAAAGATGAAGAAACTAGAATAAATGTAGGCAATAATGAAAGAGGTATAGCAGGTCAGACGGTAGTCCGGGGAAAGCTGCTGTGACTGCTTGGGCGCGTGCAGCCGCCTTTCTAGTTCTCTTCCCCGGTCTCCCCGCCTCCTCGGATCAGACGCTTGTTTCCTCGTTTCCCAGTCGGGCCCTTTGGCTTCGTGAAGACTTGTTTGAGAGCCTGTGGCTTAGGGTGCACCTCATCATATAAGTATTCTTCTGTCAGGCCTTCTCCGCTGTCGGTCTCCACCTACAGACCCGCGTGCGCACACAAACATACAGATAGGGGAAGTGAGATAAGGAGGAACCTAAATAAATAAATAAACAAAATCTCAACTCCCAACAGCAATGGTGGAAGAGCCGATTGCTCATTACCTTTTTGGTGACTTCTATGTGGTAGATTCTCTCTACCTCCTCCAGCAGCCGATTCTTGCAGCTGGAGTACAGCATCCGCTCCTTAATGCTACAGCTGTAGCCAGGCATGGAGTAGATGAATACTGAGGTGTGTATTCACACACATGCACAGAGAGAGAGAGAGAGTGATATACAGTGCTTCTAAAATCACAACATAACAAAGGTGATCTATTCCCTATGTTTTAGTAATTATATGAAAGTTTAACCATATAAAAAAGCATTCTAAGCATAAACTCAGCTCTGTGGTTGACAATATATTCTAAGTTCCTGCCTGATAGTAGCCGATAAGATACACCTGTGGACTACGCCATCTAGAGGTCAAACACTTAAATGCAGAAACTCAGCTTTGCACAGGATCCACTGACCAACAGCCTCCATGCTCTGGCCCTGGTGAGAGTGTTTATAGAGGAAGAAGTGATAGCGAGGTGCGTCCACAGGGATCCTCGACGGTAAGTCGCGCGTCTCCGTGGGGATGGTATGCACCAGCTCGATCGTCTCCCTCTCAGTGTCTAGTTTCTACGGAAACACACACCCACGTACGCACAGCAACAACAGACGGATCAACTCTGCATGAGTGTGTGTGTGTGTGTAAAAGATCAAGATGGTTGTTTGTCATTTGACACTTTCTAAAGCTAAAATGTCATGTGTTGCAGTTTGTCATGCTTAAACTGTAACTGCAAATACAACATCACTATATATATATATATATATATATATAATATATCTCACTCATTATTTGAATAGTCTGTGTTGTGTATCTGTATATTGCTCATAGTTTAGCTGTGGTGCATGTGTATCATAGTATCTGAATTATAAATGTATACTTGTACGTGTGTTTTGGACTCACTAGCTGGATGTAGTTGACGCGTCTCTGTTTGAAATGCTGTAAAGCTTGTTTAGCTTCGTCCTGCAGCGGGAATGCTAACCCCTGTAGAGCCGGTTGCTTACTCTCCACGGTGATCTCTTTTTTCCCCTTATACAGAGAGAGAGACACAGACACACACAGAAGTATCATTGCCTTCATCAGAGGCAGCAGTAGTAGCCTCCAGTAAGGCTGCCAGTAAGGTCCCTAACATGGTTTCCAGATGTATGTCACGCATTGCTGGAGGAGGAAGAGCAGGGCCCCCATGCTGCAGGGGAGGTGCAGTTCTGGGCCTCCCCACACTGACAGCTGCCACGGAACAGAGGAAAACACACGGCAGGTTTACCTTTCCTCTCCCAGACGGAGCAGCCACTCGTCTTCGCTCATCCTGAATAAAAAGAATAATGAGATCATCTCAAATCCTCACAGGATCACACACACACACACACTTTAAGCCACTTCACACCACTGAGAACTTACCCATACAACTTTGTCCTGTTAGATGCATTTTCAAATGATAAACTTGCATTAATGGTGTTTTCAAACTCAATATTAATTAATATTGCAGATCTCAATATTGATCTTTTATCTGCAGCACAGGTCCCAGGTCAGGTCAGGGCCATGTGAGACCAGGGACAGATCAGACTCAGGGGTCCGTTCGGGTCAGCTCACCTCCGTGGCTTTGATCTGACTGAGCTCCTGCTCAGCTGCTGTGAGGGGGGCGGGGCTGGAGCATGAGTACAGATGCCGAAGGTAACCCTGGAAACAGACATCCTCCTGTGGGCCAGACGATGAGACAGCAATCAGATACCCCAGCACAGAGAGAACACATACAACTGAAATTTAATATGCAAAGGTCTTATAGGGGTTTATTCCACTTTTTGTTTACACCTCCATATGTATCACATTATAAATCCTGCAGTGCACAACAATAAATAATTTTTGGGCAATGCAACATAATAACACAGCTGTTAATATTCAATGAACTCCTAAACTCTCCAGCTGAATAAGAATATTTGAATTTCAGAAGTTTCTTTCAGCAAAAAAAGTTTTTTTCATCTGTACATTTATTTTATAATGTATGTCATTTTATTTGTCTGTGAGTTCCAGTTACACAATCTAACTGGTTGAAAACCCTCCAGTCCTCTAACAGTTTGGCTGTTCTGCTCAACCTGCATGACTTTGCCAACCACTAGTTGCTAAGTAACAATACCTTATAGTAAACTGCTGCTTTTTTGTTGTAATAAACTGACAATATTACTACAGTATATTTAAAACAATGTCTTTATCAGAATACTCTGCAAAACATCTGTAAAAGCGTTAAAATGCACTTGATCTAGTCTTATAGTGAGTAAAGATTTACAGCTCTTGAGTCATGCCAATGTGACCGAATCACAGTCATGATATTATTAGCACAAACACACACACTCTGGTGTTCTGTTGCTGTACTGACTATTGTTAAAATAAAATAATAATAGTATGAGTATAAAGTGTGGGAGTGTCTGCACGAGTACCTACATGTGTGGTTCCAAACAGTTCGTCCTTGATGTGGCTGCTACCGAACTCTTTCTTTAGTGTGGCACGGGTGGCAGCATACACCATCTTCATACGCACCTGCACAGAGGATCAGCACACACAAGAGCTAATCAATGTCACCAAATATATGAGTGTGAGAATATTTTTTAATCTGGCTACATACTGTATGCCTCAGAAGTGTGTGTGTGTGTGTGTGTGTGTGTGTGTGTGTGTGGCCGCCTACAGGTGACTGGTCGGGGGACCAGGAGATGAAGAGCCACTCGTAGCCCTGCTGGTTGTGCGTGTCCAGGCGAAACAGTATGTAACAGGGCTCCAAAGCGTCCAGCAGAGGCAGAACACTCAGATCGTAGTCCTGGTCCCAGCTCTGAGAGAGCTCTCTGTATGCCCCCAACACCAGCTGCTCTGAAACACACACACACACACACACCTCATATCACACAGCACCCCAAAGCCTGCGGTACACGACTACACAACACCACACTCTGCTTATCAGTCTAACCCAGAATAGCACCCTGAGCTCTTCCACTCACTGCCTGCACTGTTTTCAGCCTCGTGCTCCACATCCACCTGACACACTGTAGAAATTCATGCTACACTTCTCTGGACTTCCAAATAATGACTTTGCATTGTAAACGAACGAAAAACAGATACATCAATAAAGAAATATCAAATAAAGATACATCAGTAAAGAAATATCAAACTTTGTTGTTCCAGTGTAGCATTTCTTAATTCATCTAATATCATGGACCAGACAGCAAACAGTCCAAAAACTAACGTCTAACTCAGATTTGCTCTCTTCTTCTTACCGCTTCTTATGACGATCTTTATGGCTCTGACGTCTCCTCTCTTTGCGTTTACCAGGAAATCTCTCAACTGTGGAGTTCCTTAATGTAACAGAGAAGGAGAGGAACAGATATGTGTCTAATCTTTGTCTGGTGTAGTCGCAGTGTAGTCACAGTGTAGTCACCAATGGCCAGTTGCAGCATAGTGAAGCCCTAGATTAAATCTGTCTGCAAAATGCACACGTGCACAAAACTTCTTTGAGAAAAAGAAACAAGGAATTAAGACTGGACTGCTAATGGAGATCGTTGCAAATTCATTCTTTAATAATCCTCCATTCCAGCCTCCATACAGTGTGAATGGGAAAGGAGTTTGATAAGCAGATAAATCGCCATGGTGATGGTCTGTGAAACTGTACTTCCCAGTCATACTATATGAATTCAGCAAATAACTGTGTTTACTGCGGCATCTGCTACACATACTGACTTTATATTAAAAGTGTAAAGCGAGACAAGTCACATTTACAATGGTTTCTTTTAGCCAGGGTAGAATGCGCCCCACTATCACCATGGTAACCACCTGCTCAGGGCTCATAAATCATGTAGGTTCAGGTGAGACGAGCAAGGAGTAACTCTTCCGCCCGTGAGCTCCAGTTACAGTCTCTACATTTACATAAAATATACTTTATTATTATTAATATTTTTCATAATGCTCATTTATAACCATAATCATCTATAAAGCAGCTTTGATGTGTGATAACGACTAAGTTTTTATTGAATATTCCATGAGAGTAGTTTTTGGAGTGTGTGTTAGGAGTATATGTCTCCTCACACTTCACATTCCACCATGTACCGTCTGTATGTCATACATACACACGTGGGTCTAGGGGAAACATTATCGTATCTCGTTTTGTACTGCACATTGTAGTAACAGTAAATATCTGCTTGGCCAGAGCTCACAGCACTACCTTACTGACTTAAAGACAAAGCCTGCTGTTCAACCCATATCTAATAGTCCATCAGAGCACACCGGAACTGTTGGGAGAACTTGGATAGACAGAGTTGATTTTGGTCCTCAACCTGTTTGCATAAAAAGATTCACTGGAATACTTTATATACTTTGTATTCCAGTGTATATTCTGAAGAGCTGGAGTTGGCCAGTACTACATATCACATCTATGATGTGTTAGGGGAAAAAAACTTACTGAAGGGGCTACAGTGCGTCTGAGTCAAGAGTTAAATGAACTTACCATGGATACCTGTTTGATGAGACATCACTCTGTTCAGTTCTGATCAGTGCAGTATCTCCTGAGTATTCCACACTGTCCGTCTATTGTCTTCACTGGTGTCACCAATGCAACCGTCCGTTTAGTGTAACTTACTTCCGTGGCGCTGACATCAACTCACCTAAACTCTCTTACTTGGGGGGGAATCCTGCTTGAAACTTAATCTGCGGAACTGAGGAAGATGTGTATTCTAATATTGCCGCTGTTAGTGGATACGGAGAGACAGCGCTGGTCTGGAATCCTTCACGTTTCAATGGCCATTCATGGAGATGCAAAGGTGAACGCCTACTCTCTTTAGAAGACAAACTGTTTTGCGCAGTGATGCTCTCATTGCGCACGACAATTGCGTAGAACTAAAATTCATTCATGACATACAGTAGACGTCTCTTGGGCATCTTTGGCTCTCGCGACTTTAGAGAGGTTTCGAGCGCTTCTCGTGTGTACAGTAATGACACATTATCACTCGCATACATCGGGACCTGATCCGCGCCGTCCGCAGCGGTTACCTCCAGCTCAAATTCCAACCGCCTGTGGTCGCTGACATGCGACACTCCGCATGTGATTGAACCCTCGAATCTAAAAGACAATTTTGCTCGCCAGATCTTTACGTGTTTCATTTTCTATAATCGCTATTTTCAGAGTGTGCTCACTATGTTATTAAAAGCGATGGCCCTGATGATTAGTATATGCTATTGAAGCGTCTCAGAACAAAACACTCATTATTAATCAGTCTATTTATGATTAAGGCTTCCTTGTCTGGAACAAGTCGTCAAAAGTAATCTTTCTCTGAACATACACATCTGAAAGAAATAGTTACATTCACGTCCAAGTGAAGAACAGTACGTTGGCGACCGTCTGCTCTTCCACACAGACCTATACGTGGGTTCCGTTCTAATTCAGTGAGTATGCGTGGTTACGTTTTCATAGCACTAGGCTACAACCCAAAGTATCTGCAGTAACAGTATTGCTATCACTGAACACTGTTAAACAGATGCCTGATATTCTACGAGGATTAAACTGAAAATTAATTACTGGTGCAGATGAAAAATATGAAAAAACCCACAATCTAATATTCTAGTCTAATATTTAACTACCTTTTATTGCCAATGTCAAAAAGGCCTATGGTCATCTCATTTCTCATTTCCATTTAGGCTGTATTTTTATAGGATGAGACCACACAAATAAAGACATTTTTACTGCTACTACTATTACAATTATTGTTGTTGTTACTGTTGGCATTATGTGGCTGTTGGTGTACTAAGACTATACTTAGTTTTCTTTTATGTGAGTGTATGTGGTAGAGTCAGAGAGAGGGGGGGGGGGCGAGAACGAGCGAGAGCGCGAGAGAGAGTCTGGTTGTATGGTTACTGGTGATGACTTCATGTATAATTCACTTTCTAGTGAGTTCTAGGCTAGGTACCATCTATTATTTAACAGTGCTTAGATGCGTACTTCCCTCACATTATAATGGCGTTCGCATTTAAAAACTTGCCAAGCAGCAAAGTAATAGTCTAACATTTTTGGTGACAGTTGATACCAGATATATTTGCCTTGAAATATCAAGAATGGCAAAGGCATTTTGCAAATCAGACACTCCAGTTCCCACTGACATAAGCGAAACGCAACCAAGTCAAATTCACTAAGTTTTCAGAGGCTTTTATTTTGAAAAACCAATCGTATTTTCTGCGATTTCATTCAGGACTAGGTAGCCTGTTGGGTCGTTTGTTTTGCACATTTATCTAGATGCCCTTGAACCAAACATGTAAGATGGGGACAGTAAAGTTATTAAGTGTGTGGATAAATCGTGAATTGAACAGACAATGCTTTCATCATATTGTCGAGGGGAAAATACGAACGAAGAATGAAGCGCCACGAGGTTTCTTTCTTTTTGGGAAAGGATACGTCACGGTTTCAGAGAAAGAGACTCCTATCAGAAAACGAGGACTGAGAGCTGCAGATATCGCGGCAAGGCTTCAGCGTGAAAAAGAGAAAAAGGCAGACACCACAGATAAGGTGCGTCAAATAAATTTTACAGCACTCTTCTAGCTTATCTCTTTATTTCCTGTCCCACCACGTTTACGCTCCATCTACCCTTCTTTCTCTCTCTAAAGGTTCCGATGTCTTCTTTACACAGAAGAGTTTCAGAACTCAAGCAGTTCTCCCAGCAGCTACAATCTATCCACCCAAATGTTTTTGCCAAAGCACTTTCAAGAAGTATCCTATACCAGGACCAGCATCTAATTGCCATAAATAAGCCATATGGAGTACCCATTTACAGTAAGAACTTGGCAATGCAATAACCGCACTTCTGATATTTTGATATAAAAAGAATATTGATGATTATATTGTCCGGATATTCTGTTTAAAGAAAATACTTCTTTTGATAATTATATTGTCCATTCACTGTAAACACGACAGCATTGAGCTCATAACATTAGTTGGAGGTGGGACCTCAGTTACAGTTGTAAAAATATGGAAACACCGGTCATTCCTACAGACACCAAAGGCATCAGAAACAGCATCGCTGGAAGCTTGCCTGTGCTGGCTAAGATCATTGATGGTATGGAGGCAAGGTCTCAACTGCACCCATGTTACAGTCTGGAGAAAGACACCACAGGAGTCCTTTTCCTAGCCAGGACAGAGGAAACCGCTGAACATATGCAAAGTCTTATGAACTCAAATCAGGTGGAGAGGAAATATATGTAAGTATATTAATATATGCTAATTATGACTACTCACTTGGCAAGTCAATATTCATGTTGAGACTAGCAAGATATGAATGAAGATCCATTGCTAAAGTTTATGCTTTTTGAGGTATTACTGTTATTCATGTTCTTGAAAACTAATTTGAAATTTTCACTCTCAGTTTTCCTGAGAGTTGTCAAAAATGTTAATAAAAATAGTTCTAATCTGTCTCTTGACCTGCAGAGCAGTAACAGTTGGTGTTCCTGTTCCTACTGAGGGAGTGATTGACATCCCAGTCATTGAGAAGGAGGTTACAGGACCTCAGCATCACTTTAAGGTGAACATGCATTCAATATGTTGTCCATGTTTTATCAGGGCGAAACTTTCTCAGACCAATTCTGCCACTACACCAAACTGCCATCAGAAAATAAAATCTTAAAATTGGTTGAATTTAGCTAGCTTGCAGTTGGGCTGTTTTCTGTGACCTGTTTCTTTGTGCAGACATACTTTCTTTTTTTTTTAATTTTAAGACAACTGCCCTCTTCCTACCTTTTCCTGTGAATGTATTTTAAATAATTCCTCCCCAGATGGGACTGAGTCCACTGTACAGAGTGACGGAGGGGGGAGACAGCTTGACTAGAGTCAGGGCTCATCGACAGGCCCAGAGCGCTGTGACACAGTACCGAGTCCTGGACAGCGGTTCTGGCTGCAGCCTGGTAGAGCTCCAGCCAGTCACAGGTATTGGGTTGACATAACTGCTGAGTGGGAGATAAGATATATCGCTTATGCCCGGATTCACAGCTAAAACAGATTCTGGATTAGTATTCCTATTCTGAGGTACTTTTTAAGAACCAGACCAAGGATTTGTATGGATGGTTCCTGTCCTCTTGATGTTGTGTGTGTTCTAGTATGTTCTACACAAACCATGATGCCCTTCACTTGTACCAGTGCATGTAGGCGCCAATACAGACACAGAAACTAATGGCATAAACACACCATTATGATGTGGTCGATGAGCACAATTTAAAAACTTTTGAGGTTGAAAGTTTTTAAAGGGTTTATTGCACTTTATTGTTTTAGGAGTCAAACACCAGCTGCGGGTTCATATGGCGTTGGGGCTTGCTTGTCCTCTTCTCGGAGACCATAAGTATTCCCAGTGGAGCAAGCTGGTTCCACAGGTGTGTGAGAGCGTAATCAAATCTCTGAATCATTTCAGCGCTGCAAAACTTGTCTCAGTTGAGGGTAAAACAGTACATTTGTTTATGACTGAATGTGATTACAGGAGGTGCAGCCAGTATGGATTCTTTACCTATTAACAGAAGCCCAACTTAAACCTAGAGCATATTTCTTCTTCCTGTCAAGTATGTTTTTGTAGATTGAAGTGATTTTACCTAAATATAACTATGCATACAGCATTACACTCTGCCCTGTTCCCAAGTATTAGTGTGTGTATGATCTTAAGGTCTGCAGATAACAGTAACAGTTCTTTCAGTAACAGTTCTTTCACTCAGGTTTAACGTGAAGTGTCTTCTGAGAAAGCTGCACTACAATGGCCTCAGGACTATGGGGTCATTTGGGCATCTCAAGTGTAGGGTTTGCTTAAGACTCTTTGCTGTCATGCTTGAGGAACGTGTGTGTGTGTGTGTGTGTGTGTCTCATGTTCCGTCCCACAGAAATTGCCGGAAGGCGTGTTGCGGAGTCTCGGTCTGGAGCAAAGCAAAACCCGACACCTCCCTCTCCACCTGCACGTCCGACAGATCACCCTGCCAAGGGTCAAAGGTCAGGGTGACCTCACCGTGTCTTGCCTCCTTCCCAAATACTTCACCATGACTCTGAAAAAACTGAAGATCCCATTGCCCGAGAAGCCCTGGGAGACCTCTGAGAAGTGAACAGACGCCAGTCAGAGAACATCTCTGCATTAAAGTCCTGGTTCAACTAACACTGTTGTAATGTGTAGTTCTGAGCTGCTCAGTAAAGGGTTCCAGTGCATTGAAAGAGTCTCAACTTTAATTTGTATATATTGTGTGTGGGTCTGTCTTTGGTCGTTTTATTAAATGAACAATTCATATTTGATTTTTCCTGTCCCATAATTGCTCTGCCTTCACTTTTTAAAGACAATATTGCGTCCTTGTATAGATGTAAACCTAAATGTACAAATAAAGACAACACAGAGTTTATAGGGATGTCACTGTACAAAAGGCATGTTTGAAAACACAGGCTGCACTTGCTCAGTCTCCAGCACCACTATAATCAATACATACTGGATTACCATAGATGCATATATAAAAAATAAAAACCGGAAAACAAAACAAAAAAAAACATCAAGCAGAAAGTCTTTGTGTAGGGCACACTCCACGAAGGGTGTTGGCCATGGTCCTGCCCAGCCCTACAGGAGGGAAGGTGGAGCTGCACTGAAGAGGGAAGTTACACGAAGGGGTTACAGGAAGCCACGTCTGCGGATTCATGCGACAGGCCCATGTTTCACTGCCCCATAAGGCCTTGCACCTCTTACTCTGGTCTGGCTATAGTATCACAAGCTCCACCCCCCCCCCTCGGTTACAACAGCAAAAGAACTAAGGGAAAGACGACAGGAAAAGGAGCAGGGTAAGGTGGAGCGTGAGATGGAGGAGCTTACAAACACGACGGAGCGAGAGGAAGAGAAATCACGTGATGCCACGCAGCGCCAGCGGCCGTGTGAGCAGTCTCAACGTCTTTATTAAAATAAAAAGGCTCGGAGGTCCAGCGAGGTCCGGCCCTGAAGTCCCGCAGCTGTCCCGGCGGCGGTGCGTCACGGGAGGTCTGGGACACGAGCGCTGCCTCGTGAAACGGGAGAAACCAGGAAAGGCTGTTGAATTAATGATGATCTGGCGTGGTAGTAATCTTTTGGATTTTGCAGCAGCGCTGATCAGGAGGAACGAAGGCTGCCGGGGGGGGGGGATGGTTCGGCTCCAGGCGGAAGGACAAAGAAAGTTCAAGCAAATCTGCCTCTTTCGCTGCCGACAACAGCCAACTGGGAAACACACAGCTTACGTTCTTGTTATCAGTGACAGTTAATTCAGAAGCTACATGAAATGATTTTTAAAATGAGCCACAAAACTGAACACAAATAGGGGGTAGAGGACCCACCTGTATAAATATATTGCGGGAGCTTATAACATTTTAACATCAGAACGTCATGTTTGCAGGGGGTTTATACCCTTGGTGGCAGAAGAGCGATTTCACTTTGTGCTACAGGTGACACATTTTCAAAGTCCTGGAGAGCGAGCCACTCATGTCAGCCCTTCTCAAATCGTCAACAAATTTTTATTTTTTAATTTTTTTTTTTTTTTTTTTTTTAAACACAGACGCCAAGACGGAATCTAGTGTGGTGTCCCTGTGTTGCCACGGCTGGGTACTGCTCCAACCTACTGGTTTCCAGGGCGTGATGAGACCCACCCACAGCAACGTGAGCCACGGAGAAGCTGCAGAGGGACAGAGGAGCTCGGAGGTGCAAAACAGACTCCTCCCTTTACTCCGCCTCCTCCCTCTCCACAGTATAATGTTTTTATGACATCGTAGCGATGATCTTTCTGCAGTGATTTAAAGAAGACTGTGATCCTCTGC
>JAOYMR010000018.1:4073057-4109459 GCA_025802075.1 Tenebrosternarchus preto | reverse complement strand
CCCCCCCCCCCCCCCCCCCCCCCCCCCCCCCCCCCCCCCCCCCCCCCCCCCCCCCCCCCCCCCCCCCCAGTCGGATGAAATGCAAAACTACTGTTCTTAAAGAAATCCTTTAACTACAACTCTATCCTATTAGTTTCCAGTTCAATATACATCTCATAAAGATGTTACATGTTGCAGAACCTGAGATAATTTAACTTGCTTTGCTAAGACCGGTAATAATTTCTGCTTATTTCTTATGTGTCTTGTATGTCTTTTCATAGATACCATTTCAACAGATGGTAAGGGGGGACTGCCATATACTGGTCTGCTGGAGATTAATATATTTATCCTAGAAGAGAAATTCGATTTGGAGGAAGGGATAACAATCCTGCCTCCTCTCCCTACTGCTCCACAAATGCTCCACAAAAAGGATTAGCCATGATGATCACAGAGTGATGAAACCAAAAAACATCACAACTGCATTTACCCATTCAGTCTACTACACGTGCCCACACCAGCTCACTCCTGAATACAACCAAAGCTCCCATCCATGACGAATCAATCACCACGTAAGAATGGTGCATCTTCAGAACCCTCTGAATCTCTATTGACAAAGACATTCTATTGCCCATAGGCACAAATTCAAGTACACACAGGTCAATTGTTTATTATACAAGCCAGCAATTTTAAAGACCAAAAACAGTGAACAGTGGAGTCTGTTTGTATTTCAGCCAATGGGACAGCTGATAAGAGTGTCTCAGGTACCCAACCAATCACTGAAGTCAAACAGGCCAAAAAGATAGAGACAACCAAATTTGTGGATTTGATTCCCGGGGAGTGTATATAGTGTTAAACTGATAAATGTGTAAGTCATTCTTGATAAGTGTCTGCTAAATGCCATAAATGTCCATGTTCTGAACCATTCTGAATGCTGGACTGTATCAGTGACTGTATTCAAATAGATCACTGGTTTTTTTTGGACTTTACTTTTCATGTCTTAGCTCTACATTGTCTAGTTTATTTGTACAATGTCATGTCCTCATTTATATTACCTTGTGAACTTCTCTAATAAAGATTTTAATCTATAAATTTATGGTCAATCTCTTTGTCTCCTCACTTCTGTCTTTCACCCTTCTTTTTCTCATTTCAGATGATGATAAACTAAGTGTGGTTTGGTGGAGCATTTGGCCCAGTAACAGAGGAAAGTCTCCCTGAGGGCTATCACAGTGACACCCACTGGCAGTGGGAGGATTTGGGCCATTAGTTCATCTTTTTTGGGAGTGCCAGGTCTTCAGGCCTGGCATGTCCTTTCTATTAGTGGTGGGTGGGGAGTGATTTCTCAGGGTTGTCCAGTTCATAAGACATCCATATGGCATGTGGTCTACTTTGCCCCACCCTGACTTCACTGCGCAGTATAATTTACTTCTTCCCCGGCAGCTGTTGGAACAGGCCACTCCAGTCCTGCCTACACTGAGGAGGGAGAGGCTGAAGTACCCATCTTGGACAGGCACAAGCTAAAGGTATTCAACCTGCTGCTCTGAGTCCTGCTCTCCAGATCCATGGGCTTCTCTGAGACAGATCTCAGTTCAGCTGGGGTGGGTGACTCAGTCAGTTCTGGTTGCACCTCCACAGTCTTACCTGGAACTCCTGTTTCTGTTGGCAGAACCCTGATAGCACTTTGTGCTGACTGCAAGGTTTCCATAGCCCCTCCTAGTGGTGATTTGGCAATACAAACTACCCCCACCCACATAGTCTACATGGGTTCTGGATGCTGGCACTACTCCAAAACTCTTTCCAGAGCTTTAGCACCAGTGTCCGCGTATGATCAACAGACACTGTCTCTAGAGATCAAAGGTGAGAGAAAACTGTGGGAGAGAACTTCAGTCACAGCAGCCAGTAATGAGTACGTGGGGATGACGTCACTACGTGCTGAGACGATATAGGGCCGCAGAAGTGGTTATAGTTAAATAGGCACAATAAGTTAATGACACAAAACTTTCTACATTTTCTGACATTCACCTGCGTCATAACTGTAAAATAACGAACAACCTACGTGTGAGTATTCGTGCATGTGAGACATGTTATGTATAATGGCGCTAACGTTAACAACCACGATCTACCAGTGAAGCCTCAATTAAGAACTGTTCAGGTGCGCACTGATTGATCACAGGTGAGTTAAATTGCTTCCTAATACGGATATATACAGATTAGAACGAAGGAGTTTGTGAGGTGATCTTATATGCCTACAAGACTAATATCGTATGCTTTTTTGCTGTCCCGCTGTGTGTTTCAGTCCGGCGAGCAAATATGGAAACAAACGCGCGGGGGGGCTATATGCGGTTATAGTATTGACAGTGGAGCCATTAGCATTTAGTGTTAAGACAGTTCCTAAAGAAGAACTGTTGGTAGACTTATGTCGTTGCTTCGTAGGCCTATGCCGAATCTTCAGTCTCGTACATTAGGACGGTAGCTGCTGGCCCAGCAAAAGCGTTGCTTGAGCTCCATGGTTTAGTTCGGAAAAGGCAAGGTTAACAACTGTTCTGCAAAGCAGATGTAGTTCTGTTATCTTCCAATATAGTGATCCTGACCTTTTAAGCACTGAAGGTAATGAGTGCTGGTCTTTTGTATACTGAGGTGTTTACCTTTCACGAGGTACCGCTTAAACCTATGGGCGTGGTGCTAAGTGTTTAAAGCTGTGGATGTTCAGCCCTGCCCTACTGGAGGCCCTTATTTTTGGGGCCGTGCATTATAACTGTATAGTTATACATAATTTGCCTTTAGGTGTATGACTTCTGAATCATTGTAACAATCCTTTTAGAGAAAATAAAACAAGTTTACTGTAACAAATCACCAAGACTCTCCACTGGTTAATATAATTGTTTTAACAAGTTTAAATAACATGGGGTGGTAGTATACAAGTTGGGTAAGCCTGCCTTAGCCGATAGGCTGCTGTCTTGCGTTGAATCATTGGAAACTACCTAAACCGGATTTTCCATTGTAAAGTTCATGTAATGTTATGCAGTGTGTATATAACCTGCTGTAATCACAGACCACAGTTATAATGAACTAACTCTAATGTAGTTACTAGCTGTCTATCCCCTGTTGGCACAGACTAATGTAGTGCCCACCAAAAATAGATTTCTTAGGCTGATTGATGCTGTTTGTAGCCTGCAGTTTTCTGGTTTGGTAGGTGACTTTATTTTTGTAATGTCAGTTTTTTGCTAGGTCATTTTTATTTCCACCAAGTCATTTTGTTGTGTGTGGTTTTGTTGTTGTTTTGTAACTGTAGGTACAATAGGGAAAATTCCGGCTGGCCAGGTTCATCTTGTTATTTCATGCATCTTGCCACTGGACTGAGCTTTTACAACATGTGCAGATTCACATTGAAACCTGCCACAAAGCGATGGGTCCATCTCTGTTCTGTACATAAGCTTCTTCTGCCAAAGCAAGGTAATTATCCATTTACAGACTTAAAGTGCTTATAGTGTACTTGACTTATTTGTTCTCTGGCTTCTCCATATCGCTTATGGTACTTAAATGCACTAGTCTGTGCTGTATACAGGGTTGGGGTTAGTGATGTGTACATATAATAACCCTATGCTGTATTCAGTGGATCTTCTGACCCAGTGCTCTATACACATCTGACTGTGCTTAACCCTTTTCTGCCAAGTAATCCAGCCTCTTACCATCAGCTGCCACCCGGTGAAGCACAGTTTCAGACAATTCCTTCCTTCTGAAAAGCTCTGATAGATTATCGTTTTCTTACGGTTGTAATGGGCCTCGAGTTATCTGTCGAGGCCGCCCAGGAGGATGTTGCCCTTTTAAAAGCGGAACTGGAGTGTTATCTTTAGCCCTGTTGCCTGTAGCCCCAGTCAACTACTTTTGTGACCTTTTCTTGATTATAGCATTGGTTTGACATCCGTTTTAGCCAGATAGGCTTAGTGCCCCAACAATTACACTCCCTAGTGCTAATGATCAATAGCATCCTTTTGCTTATTGTTGCCCCTAAGCCTTTTAGCATTGCAGCCCCACCCCTTTCTCTTCAGATCCCCATGGTTTTCCTCTGTTAAATATCTCATAGCCCTGATCAACAGATTTTTGGGATTTTTATCACCATACAATTGCAAAACCTTCTAGTCTCTGCCTCTGTCATTAGTGTCAATCATTCTGAATGCTTGGACACTTTCTTGGGGTCTTGGGGTCAAATCACCATCAACAGAAGCCTAGATGCCCATATAGCCAGTGGTGACCCCTTCTTCCTTTAGACAGACCTTCAAGATCTCCCTGAAGCAGAAAAGTCTACCCAGCTGCTCGTGTCCTCTTCAGTGTGGTCACGATGCTTTTCAGCCCCATTACTTTCCGAGTCTAAGTGTGTACTCTCAGCAGCCAAGCATTACCCCATACACCAGATGCAATTATAATACATTTGAAATGGCTTTTCCAGTTGGAAACCAATAAACAACTGTGAAAAGCAATCAACAATGGGTGCCCAGTTGTATGACACCCTTCAGGCTTGTAAATCTTCTGAGCAGCCATCACAGGGTGCTGTAATTTCCCCCTTCATACCGATCATTTATAATCTGGCTTTTGTCAAGGTGGAAAGCATCTTTTTCTTGCCCAGCTTTTTCCACTACAGGTCCATGTTGGGTCAACTGAACAATGACATTGTTTTTAGGAAAATACTAGTTTAGGTTTCTGCACATACAGCTCTGTTGTGTGTGTAGAATAAAAATGATCAAAGGATTGTGCTGTTGTCATGTTTTCCTTGACCAGGAGTATAAAGCTGTTTCCATGGTGATGCTTACCTAGAATAGAATGGTGGTAAGCATTCAGACTAAACATTTTATAACTGAAGGTCTGGTTTAAGACGGGATTTCCAGGTGCATTGGAAGCAGGAATTTTTATAGATTTGGATTTGAAATATGCCACAGTTGGTTGCACAGTGTGGGCTTTTTGGACAAAGTCTGTAAGATATAACAAAATATTCACATATTTATTGAATTTGCCATTTTACAGTTGGTGTATCGGTGATTAACGTGCCAAACTTGCCTGTTCAGCGAGTTCTGTAAATTTTGTCCTTGTGTGCTATAAAAGTGGGCGGATTCTGTATTGGCGATTTTGAATGTCACCGTTGTGCACGGCATGCTTGCTCCTTTGCGTCGCGCGCTGTGCACGCTGCTTACGTCATCGTGGGAGTGTTTCGACGGGAGGAATGAACGGTTATCAGCACAATCCTCTCAGGGCTCGTGTAAGTTTCTGTCGGAATATAGTTGATGCTTAGTATATCATTAAAGTTATTAGAAATAGGTACTGTCATTACCGGTGTATTTCTTGTTACATGTTTCAGTAATCACGCCCCGTCTACTAATTCGACCTACCTTCTCGTCGGCAAGTAGCTAGCTAGCTGACATTACGTTAGCCAGCCAAACCAACGAACAAGCTAGCTACCTTAACCTAGCATGTTTAGACAGCCTGGATGTGGTAGCGAGGTACTTAGCAGGCTAACTAATAAGTGTGACTTTAGGTAGCCAAGATGTTGGCTAGCTAACAAGATGTGTACCAGACAAGATCAGGGGACACGACATGTAGTGAGACATGACATTTCGGCGCACACAGCAAATCTTCACTGTACACCGTAGCTAACTTAAATGTATGTGAAAATAAAGTAAACAGTGGCTCTCAAAAAAAAAAAAAAAAAGTTGACCTGCTAAAATATCCATCAGGTTTAGCTAGCTAGGGTGTTAGCCTGGCCAAGTCTCCTCCCTATCTCTTCGTTCGCACTGCTGCTATGCTAGCTCAGATGGCGATGATGTAGGATGTACGCGCTCTTCGGAGCTTTGAGGTCGATTTCTGAATTCAGATATAGTGAGGCAGGTGTATTGCACCCTAACATTAGCCAGCCAGCTAACTGTCTAGACTGATCCCCAATTCAGTTGACAACCGGCTCTTGGGGTCCTATTCGTAAACTTGGCTTGATGTTTTTGTGAGGAGGATTCGTGAATCTCAATAGTGTGTACGAAATGTTTTGTCTGATACTTGTATGGCATCAGTTTAATTGGCTACTTTACAAGCGTGCTCTGGGCGTAAACCAACCATCGGAAGTAGTAGTTGAATAGCTAGCTGCCTAGCAAGCTAACTAGCGCAAGGGCTACATAGATACTCGGTTAGTAAATGTGTCAGTCGTCGTTCAGTGTGATTTACAGATTGATTTACTATGACTTACTCACAGATTTACCATGCAACTTTGTATCGTCATAAAACTAACGCGATCGTTATAAATTATTAATATATGCTGCATGTCACTCAGATACGTGAGATATCGGTAACGTAATGAACGTAGCTGTTTCTAAGCATTTGGCCTATACTATATGATCAGATTGTTCAAAGCGATGAGTACTCGCTCTGCAATTTTAACATCTTTGAGTTAATAACTTCTGTAAAACTAGGCACCCCACGTCATTCAGGTATTCTCTTTCCGTTTCACGTGTCTGTCGTTTCTGTTAAAATGTTTTGGGTCTCATGAGCCGTTTTCTTTTTACTTTTCAGCATGTGATTTTACGACACCTGTCAGGCTAGTTCATTGGAGAAACAGGCCTGCCGCCACCCCCCTGGATCGAGTGACGGTCATTGCCTGTGACCTGCAGTGATTATTTGGGATTAATCCACATCTTCCTATGTAGAGAGGACAAAGCAGGCAAACCGATGAATGAGCAGAGGTATGATGCTGGATAACACTCCTCAGTATTTGTACTGAACCATCACAACTTTGAGGTCATTAATGCAGTCTCTTGTGTGACTTGACTTTAATTTACTTGTGCTCAGTGAATCTGTATTGGTCTATTTGTATGTATCTATGCAACAAGCAAGGCAAAATTTTTAATTTTTTTAATATATATATTTTTTGCTCTTTCAAAAACAAAACCTGCCTTGCAAAACTAGCTGTTTTGCAACCACTGTTCCTGACTGGCAACTTAAAGTTCTTGTCGTCTTATTGTATGACTGAATTTGAATAGGGAAAAGTGTACATTTAGATATGCTTTGATTTCTGATGAGACTTTACAGAGCCACAGACATGAGTCTGGACCGTGTAAAACGGCCTCAATAATGCATGTGTTTGTGCCCCTTGATGTGAACGCATGTGTTTGTGCAAGGTTTGCTGTATCCATAACTCAAATAGGAGTCCTGCTTCCATGAACAGTTGCAGGTTGTTTTCACTCATTTGCCTCCTCCTTGGCACAGACGTGGCAGTGTCTTAGGGCGTCCTGAGTATGTTACCTTTACAGCGTTTGGCTGATGCTTATCCAAAGCAACTTACAATTGTGACTGGATACATCTTGAGCAATTGAGGGTTAAGGTTCTTCCTCAGGGGTCCAACAGTGGCAACTTCACTTGAACCAGCAACTTTCTGATTAGTCGAGTGCCTTAACCACTGAGCTACTACTGTCCCGTTGATGTGGGAGAGGGTGGTGGCCCACGTGACAGTCTGATCAGTTGTGGATCCTGGTACGGGGGTTGGCTGACTCAATTGCCTATTCAAGACACAAGCCAAAGATGGCAAGACTCTCCAGAACCAACACGCACGGACACGCTGAATAATTAGCCCTGACACATCTGCTTGAAATTGTTTCACAGTTTGTTGTTCTAGGCACGTGAAGGCCTGTGATTAGCCCATGCTGAGCCACTGAAGTGTTCCGATTGGTTTCAGCTTAAGTGTTTGCTTTAGAGCCCTTTAGCCTGGGTCATGCATGCTGAGCCGTTATTGCAACCCATTCTCTGTGCAAGAAGAAAAGGGATGTTTGCATTTTTGTACAGAAGTTCAATCAGCCGATTGGCAGCCTGATGAGAATATAATGCTATGATGAACTGAAAGGATTGGACCATGCCATTGTACCGCAGCAGTGTGGCGAGAGCCTGTGCGTTTGTGGGAGGAATAAAGAGGATTACAGCCGGCCTGTACGTGCTCTCCCACGCTCTCCCCCATACTGCTTCAGCTCTGCCTCATCTTTATCTGCAGCTCCACTGTCTTGTCAGGCCAGACCAAGGCAGTACACACCTTACCAGACCAGGTTCTTTCTCAGTAGTCCTAGACCAGGAGGGCTAACAAAAGACCAAATGTATAGCTGTTTTGTGCTGGTCTCATGGTGATATGCTTTGCAAATAAAAGTCTGGAACTTCTTGAACTTTTACCCAGCCAGGGTTTAGTGGTCTTGGAAATCTGCAGGTCTGTTTAAGAGATTGTCAGTTTGTTGAGTCTCACAGGAGAGTTGCCTGGCCAGCGGCTAGTGTATGTTTGGCCAGCCCTGGGGTCAGCTGACCTGGACCAAGAGCTTTTGGAGTAGCTGCACACTGAAGGCTGTAGGGAAAGTACAGCAGACAGCTGGGTGCAGGCCAGAAGGTCCATGCTGTGCACTGCTGTTTATTCTCCTGTTGGTGTGATGTGCAGGGCACCAGTGGCTGGTGGAGTCATAGATGGACATGGGTGTAGAGATGGAAGAAGCTGATTACTGGATGGTTTCTTTGTGTGTGCATCCGTGCGCGTCATCTCCGTGTATCATTGGTTTGAATCCAGGGAGTCTGAAAAGTGTCCATTTTCTTCCACAGCCATTCCTGAATTGAGAGCCGGAGGAGGTTATGCTGGACTGATGGTAGGCAGCTCGCTCTCTCTCTCTCCCTCTCTCTGTCTCTCTCTCTGTCTCCCCCCCCCGTCTCTCTCTTTCTGGCTGTCCTCTTTCCATTTCTCACTCATTTGTTTTCCTTCTCTGCTTTGCAAAGCACTCTGTCACCCTTTTGTTTTTTTTCTAACCCTTTCTAAGAATGTTGTCCATAACTGTTCCATGTAGGCAGAGGTTCAGAGATTCTCTGAAGGAGAATGTTTAGCCATGCGCTACACCATTTTAAGATCATTTTAAGTATCTTGGCATGCTCCCCTCTGACAGTGTGCCCAGTTAAGTGTGTGGTGTTCTGCACTCGTACGTGCCAAAAGGGCACCAGGGCTGCTGTCTTGATGTCTTCAGTGAGGGATTGCTGTCGGGTGTCAGGCACCCTGTCTTGGTCCACTCTGGTTCTGAGTTTACACTTAACCCACATTACTGAGACGCCTAACTCGGCCCTCCTTCACCCTAGCTTGTGTTCGTGCCTTTGACGTCGTCCTCAAGGTTATTTAACAATGTTGAGACAGAGAATTTCTGCAGTGATCTCTAGCAAAGGGGTCTGAGTTGAACCTACTGCTTGGTATGCAGTTTTCTAGAATCAGTTATTACAAATTTGTTGCCAGCTGTTTCTGACCAATTGAAATTTTTGTCTGAATTGGCATTTTTCTGTTTACCAAACTGCTTTTCAGCAGGACAGAGTTTTTCTATAAATATCTGAGCTGGAGACCCTATGAGCATTTCAGAAATCCTCATTTTTCTAATTGCTCTTCTGCCACCTTACCACTCATGTAAACTGCTTAAAGTGTGCATTGTAGCTGTTGTAGTGATGGGTTGGCTCTGAGAAACATACAGGTTTGGCTTGTTTTTTTTTTTTTTTTTCTTTTCTGTGACTTTGCTTATGGGATTGGCATGCTGATGAGTCATATCCTAATGACATCAGTTCAGGAACCTGACACCTCACAATAGGATTAGGTTAAATATGCCACACCCATATCTCTCTAAGCCAACCCATGTGCCACTGCTTTGTTTTAGTTTGAACACTTCGGTAGTTGCTGTCTGTATTCCATCGCTCAGTGCTGCACGTCATAATCCATTTTATTTTCCTTCTGTGGTAGATGAGCATGACTTTGAGCCAATCCGCAGATGCATGCACGCTCACAGAGTCCACCTGACCGCCAACCTTCCGCTTCCTGGCTTTGAATCGGCCCATCAGAGGGCTGGGGAGGCGGGGCTTAGTTTGACCCCGCCCCCGAGTTGACCCTCTGAGTGAGACTGGCGCCCCTCTGATGGATCAGGGTGGTAGTGAGCAACCTGGCGCGGAGGAGCCCGATGGTGGGGGCCGAGCAGAGACGGAGGTGAGCAGGAGGGCTTCAGAGCCTGAGCACAGCTTGTCCAAAATCACGCACAATGCCTTGGAGAACATGGGCGCGCTGGGCCATGGCCTGAAGCATCTCTTCCAGCCTCAGCGCCGACGCTCATCCGTCTTGCCATATGACACCACCTCTTCCTCCGTGGGCCCTGCCCCCGAGGCCACAGAGGCGGGGCCAGAGTTGGGAGAAGCGACCGCCCCTAGCGCCGCCCCTCTCGACTCTGACCCCCCCGCTTCCGCCCCCCCTCCAGCTCTGAGCCGTGTCCTGCAGCAGATCCGAGGCCCCCCCATGATGAAGAGAGGGACCAGCCTGCAGAGTCGTCGCGGCAAGGCTGGGGGGGGCGGGGAGCCCCCCCAGAAAGGCAGCCCCCAGATCCACAGGCGCAGCACCCATGAGGCCTTGCTGCAGGCCGGACGCCCACGCTCGTCGTCCACCACAGATACGCCCAGCAGTCCAGCGCTGACTGACATGCTGCTAACATCTGGCTACCAGTCCACCGAGGAGTCCGAGCGGGTGAGTAATATACAAGGACTTAGGAATTGATTCCCTAGTTCACTCTTAACATGGCAGATCCCTAATTACAGGAAAAACTCTTAGAACTGATGTCCGTGTTGTAGAATAGGTTTAATTCTGTAATGAAACTTCATTAAATGCTTTGAAGGAGTGAACGTCTAGTTTTAATTTTTGTGTTGACCCTTCACCCCCTGCTCCAGGTTCCTGCTGAGGGGTGTGGTCTTGCTCTAGTTTTAAATGGTGCACCAATTACACATAATTGTCAGTGATTCATTTGCATAAAGCTGGACTTAATGCTGCAGCCTTCTCAGTTGGCCACCTCCAACGTAATCGCCACTTCACGTAGAAAGTTAATGAGACATTACTGAACGTAATGTAAGTGCACAGTTGATGTGGGTCTGGGGAATCGGCACTTTAGTCTTAAATATGGGATGGATGTTTGTACGCCACTGGACTTCGCTCTCGTTCATAGAGACCTGCTGTTCTGTACACGTTCATTGTTTTTCCTACTGCTCTTCATGAGAATCGTTTTCTTGGCCGATTATTGTAAAATGAATAATGTATGAAAGGTGATTTCAGGGATGTGGATATTTGAATGGATAATAATCCTACTCGACACTGACTCATTTTAGTGTGCACTACTGTTCTCTGATACACATGCATATGTGGAACATGGCAGCAACGCACACTGTGGACAGTAAAGCATAGAAACGGCCATGTTTTTTCAGATCATTTGAGCTCACGGTAGTATGTCTTTAGCGTGCCCCTTTTCAGAGCCTTTCATGTCAGTAATGTAATTTTTTTTTTTCGTTTCTGTCATTGCTGTGGTGCACTGCAGTGTTCGGTCTGTGGGCCACGTATGAAGCAGCAGACTGCAGAGGTGTTGGTGGCTCTCAGACATGCCCAACACTGTGTCTTTGCACGTCATCAAGGGTTGCCTCAATCCTCTTTCCATTCCGGGCTCCTCTAGACTATTCCGGTTACGCAGCAGGATGGATGGGTCGTGTTGACGGCTCTCGCAGGTCAGGGAGCTAGAGAGGTGTCGCCGTGTTCTGGAAGCCCGGCTAAATTTAGCTGTGCCCAAAAGCACTCTGGGTCAGTCAAGTTACGAACGGTGAGCGACAGCAAAATCGACACCTCGCACGCTTTGTTTTTGAGCGGCGCCCTGGCACCTGGCTAACCTGCGTGCTGCTGTGCCAGGGCCTGAAGCTCCAGGACAGTGCTGCCCATACAGAGTAGATGATGCAGCTTTATTGTGCTCTGGAGTTGAAAAGTGGTGTCTTTTGTTGGACTGACAGTGCTCTTTGTTATTGGGAGATGGCTCATTTGTGCCTGCGTCTAAAATATGTGCCTAATTCTCTTGCCAAGGGAGCATGAATAATGCCATTGTGTGGCAGGAGAGTAATTGAGAAGAAACTTTGCTGTCTTGTTTTTTATTACCTGCTTGCAGGAGTGCACTGTGTCACTCTCTTGATCCTTTTATCATTTCAAAGTATAAAACTGAGTTTAATGGATTGTTTTACCTTTCAAATCGAAATAGTTGAGTACTACCTATGTGAACTGAAGTGTTTTGATGTTTGATCAGGCTGAGTATGTTTTTATATGAAGCTAGATCTGTCGCACATCCTGCACGGTCACCTGATCAAAATTATTTGGGCTGAGATTTTATATATAATCATCTGATGTATTGAGCAGAATTCAAGTTTGGGGTGTTTCCACCGGTTGGACTGAGGTGAATAAACACACACACACACGATGAGGCAGAGCTCGTTTGTCTACATCTCTCTGCTCTCCAATTATTTTGTCAGCTTTACACGAGACCCTATTTCTTGCTTTCCATAGCTGGATGATGACTGAGAGCTGTCCACCCATGCATGAACCAAAAGGTCTCTTTATTTCTAGCCACGTGTGGTATCCTCTGAGGGGGCATCAGCGTGTTCGATGGCTCTGGAGAAAGTTATGCAGGTGGTCATTTCCAGGCAGCACATACTTGGTTTACAGATGCTTGGTTTCAGAGCACTCCTACCAAACAGCTGATCAGTCGTGTCATGTTTACTGCGTTATTTATTTAGTTATTATTTATCAAGCACATGGCTAGGAAAGAAAAACAACAACCTAAGGGAGTGTTTACACTTTAGTGTTACTAAAAAGTATCAGTCATTCCCATCCACATTTTTGTAAATCATGCACATAAAATGCTTGAAACATGGCTTTGTGTTTCCCTAAAGCCTATTACCTGAAACTAAAATCGGTCGTCCTTCTACATTGATTTTTCTTAAACCACTTTTTTGGTTATCTGAGCTAGGGTTAGATAATGGCATAAAAGTATTTTTAAACGGTGTATATTTATTATTTATTGCATAACTTGAACGAAATGTAATCTGCAAGGTGGCTGTGATGGGTCCAGGTAAGGTATGACTTGTGCAGCTCAAGGTGAAGTCTTCTGTGGTGAATGGTACAGCTGGGAGTGTACATGTACTGTCAGGATGTTATCACACAGTTAAAGGCGTATGATAAGTTGTCACAGTTTATAGTCCTCACAGTGATGTAATGTTGGCAGCAAATACCATTAGCATCAGTTTTTATAGCAGAACGTTTGTGCCAGGACACGCTTTTATAGAACAGCAGTGGAATCTTGTGTTGTCACAGTGCCTCTTCTGATCAACTGTTACCCAGGATGACTTCACAGTGATTAGAACCGTAGACTAGTTCCACAAGGTCCTTGTGTTTGATGTTACTCCAGAAATGATTACCTGGTTACATTATCGCGATGGCTTCAGCCAAGTAAGACTAGAGCTGCCTGTATATAATTTTTTTTTTTCTTTCCTCCTTTCCATTTTCCTCTTAGTACTTGGGGAATGTGATTTGGTGCATTTGGCAAATTGACTCACCAGGAAGCTGATGTGTTCCTGACTCACCTTTGATCAGTGAAGGAAATGTTACTTCTAACTGGGTTGGATCTTTTCTTTTGTATGTGTACACGGGAATGTGTGAAGGATCATAGTTCATCTCGGGTAGAATATATTCTTAATATTTCACAATTACAATCCCATCAGAATGGATTCAGTTGATTTTAGATTTTAATTTGTTTGTTTCTCTGTTTACTGCTCAGTTTAGCCATTTATTCAGGGTTTTTTTTTCTCTCGTTTCATATTTTCATGTGGAGCAGTATGCTGGTTGTTTATCAGTGATATGAGCATTAGGCATTATCTCCGGGAATCTGAGGACTCTTGTCATGGTACAGAGGTCCAAACAGTCAAGAGTCTCTCATGACTGTTGTACTGCCATAGAGTAATCGACAAAGCTGGCTGCGTTGGTACTGAGCTCCGTTATGGCCTGCGTTGCGAATGAGCTTGTCGATATGGTGATTTTATTCGTGGTGTTTTTTTTTTTTGTTTTGTTTTGTTTTTTTAACTTTTCCAGTGGCTTATTGGTAATTTCTAAGCAAGGATCCTCATTCAAGCATAAATGATTGAACTCGTGAGAATTATTGGGTTTCTGTCAGGGTGGGTTGGGTGAATATGTAATCTGGTGTGTGATTTATAAGCTCCGTTTGTACAGTTGACACTGCTTGTTCAGTTGTTTATTGTGTGTGTTTGGATTGTCCTTTCTACTGAACCCAACATGCTAAATTGCTCTGTCTTTTTATTTCAGGTGGATCGAGCAGAGATGTGTGGCCCGGCCGTGTCACCCGTCGCCCTCTCCAGCAGCTCGGACGGAGCTCCGTACGGCATAGACTCTGTGGACGGCGCCCCGGACCCCCAGCGTACGAAGCAGGCCATTGCCCATCTGCAGCAGAAGATCCTCAAGCTCACCGAGCAGATCAAGATCGAGCAGACGGCCCGCGACGACAACGTGGCAGAGTACCTGAAGCTGGCCAACAATGCCGACAAACAGCAGAGCGCACGCATCAAGCAGGTGTTTGAGAAGAAGAACCAGAAATCCGCACAGACCATCCAGCAGCTGCAGAGGAAGCTGGAACACTACCACCGCAAGCTGAAGGAGGTGGAGCAGAACGGCATACCACGTCAGCCCAAAGACGTTCTCCGGGACATGCACCAGGGCCTTAAGGACGTCGGGGCAAAGGTATGGTGCTTCTAAAAAGGGTGTGATGTTTGAAAGAAAGAGTACCCCCCCCTCCCGTTCTCTCCTGAGTGCTTTTCTAGGATATTTCTACACGAGAGCTTTCGTGGAGCAGAAGCAGACCTACCACTATTCTGAGAATCCACTAGCCTGCAGAGTTTAGTTACAGCCCTTTTGACACACTTGATCGAATTACATTAGGTTGAGTTACACTGCAGGAACCTGGGGGAATCAATTAAGAGTAATCAGTTACAGTTGGAACTAAGGTTGATGGACTTCATGGGAGTTCAGAATACCAGATACAGTATTACATGTAATGTCATTCATTGTTACTGTGGTTTCCTTTTGGTGCTTAACATGGTTGTTTTGGTTTTACATTTGTATCTGTGTCACCACACTTGGTGACCATCAGGTGACCGGTGGCCTCTCCAGCATCTCTCAGGCTACTCACTCTGCGGCAGGAGCTGTGGTGTCTAAACCTCGGGAGTTCGCCTCCCTCATCCGCAACAAGTTTGGTAGCGCGGACAACATCACAGCCTTGAAAGACTCTTTGGATGAGCCTCAGGGAGACGAAGCCATGCCAGGTGTGGCACCATCGGGCCCCCGGGCCCCGCCCCCCGGCCAGCTACAGTCCAGCCCCAAGTACGGCAGCGAGGACGACTGCTCAAGCGCCACCTCTGGCTCGGCAGGGGCCAACAGCACAACAGGGGCCCCCGGAGGCCTGCCGGGCTCCAGAGGCAACACCTTGGAGTCCGGTCAAAGCTCAGGCTTCGACATGCTGTTGCAAGAGATCCAGGAACTGAGAGAGAACCAGGTCCGCTTGGAGGAATCGTTCGAGAACCTGAAGAGCCACTATCAAAGGGACTACAACGTCATAATGCAGGCCTTGCAGGAGGAGAGATACAGGTATGCATTCTCACTGACCACGCCCACAGCTGGGAGGCATGAGACACGTATTTAATTTGTGTGTTGCTCTGTACGTTAAGTCAAAACACTGCTTTTTGCTGTCTGATATTGAAATGAGGGTTTAAGTGAGATTTTTTAGAGTCAGAGTTAAAGCATTAGTGTTAGCAGTATCCATTTAAATACCTGTGTGTGTGTGTGTCAGGTGTGAACGTCTAGAAGAGCAGTTAAATGATCTCACTGAGCTCCATCAGAATGAGATTCTGAATCTGAAGCAGGAGCTGGCCAGCATGGAGGAGAAAATTGCATACCAATCTTACGAACGAGCCAGAGACATACAGGTACTTTAAACCTCTCAGGAGAACTGATTTCATTGTGCAGGAAGAGTAGGACTCTCTCTAATGCACTTATGATCCTGTTCCAGTATCTTTTGGAGTTTAAAGCATTTCGACTCTGACATGGGTAGTATGTGATAGTCCATAAAAGTACTTCTAAATTATAAATAATGTAAATATTTCAGACGCGTTTCCTTAAATTTTTTTTTTAAAAAGGTGAAGAAAAAAAAAAGGTATTTAACATTTGAGTGGCAGTTTTGCATCAGTTGGCAGGTTGTTAACCTGAGTGTTAACTGTATTTGTACGTTCCTGTCTGTAGGAGGCGTTGGAGGCCTGCCAGACACGCATCTCAAAGATGGAACTGCAGCAGCAGCAGCAACAGGTGGTGCAGTTGGAAGGTCTGGAGAATGCCACGGCACGCACTTTACTGGGCAAACTCATCAACGTGCTGCTAGCCATAATGGCCGTCCTGTTGGTGTTTGTGTCAACGGTGGCAAACTGCGTGGTTCCGCTGATGAAGACGCGTAGTCGCACGCTATCCACCCTGCTCCTCATCATCTTTCTAGCTTTCCTCTGGCGGAACTGGGAGGCCATGTCACAGTATGTGGACCGTTTCCTGCTGCTCCCTAGATGACCTGCAGGGGGAGATCTTATCATGAAGGGACAGAAGGGTGGGGCATCGTGAAGGGACCAGAGAACTAGTGCACTGCCTCGACTGCTATGAGCTTAAAGGGGCACATTGAAGATGGATGAAGATGATTTTTTTTTTTTTTTTTTCCTTTTGCTCCTCCCCCTGACCCCTCCAGGAGTGAATTTGTTTACATTTTAATGAAGACCTTTTATGTGTTTACAGGAAAATTTTTAATTTAACCCCCCCCCCCCCTTTCATTTGTTGTTTATCTGTGTTGCTTGGTATCTTGGTATTAATTATTTTCAGAATATACATTTATGCAAATAACCAGGATCTGATTTTGGGCACTGAAATCACAATTGTGTGTGTATGCAATCAGGATGTACATCTTTCTCATCTGCATCAATCATCTGCTTTCCCTTCTAAAAATTTACTGTTGTGCTTTCAATTTTTTTTTCTTCCTTCTCCCTACAAGCATCTGTTGTTCTGTTTCTCTTCCTTCTTCTGTGCTTGGTCACATCCTCTTTTCTCAACTATGCTGCTGTTTGGCCTTCGAGGTAGTCGTCACTGGATGAAGGAAGCGATGGGTTCAGTTTGGTGGAGTATGGAGTTTAACTTGCTGGGCCTTTCTGAACTGGGCCATGAAATAAGAACATTGCTGGACTGCAAACGCCCAGGGTGCCCTGCCTCATCACCCGAGGCCCCGCCTCCTGTGGCCCATTGGCCAACACTGGCATTGCCCGATACATGAACTTAATGAACATACTTGAAGAGCTGGACAGGCTCAAAGACTCTCAGTGCTTCCGTACTGTTTCTTATAGCGACAATGAAATAGTCCTTTTCAGTTTTTATTTTTTAAAACAATGAATAAACAGGCTGTTTTAAAAGTTACATTTTGCCTAGTATTTGAATTCAATAATTTTTGCTGTTTTCATGTTGCTCAGCCATTTCCTGTTCGTGTTTCATTCTTGTTGCACCACACTTTCACGGACCTGGACGAAGCTCACAGGGTTTATACAGGACTGAGCAGAAAGGCATCGCTATTTTTGTAATGCTGCAATACTTATTTACACCACCAGGGGGAGGTGTAATTCTGAAGTACACCTAAAACATTTTAAGCAGATTTTCATCAGAGACACTAATATCGTGAGTGTCAATTGTAATACAGCATAGTCATACAGGTCCTGGTCATAAAATTAGAATCCAATTTATTTCAGTAATTTCATTCAAAAAGTGAAACTTGTATATTATTCATTACACAGACTGACTTCAAATGTTTTTCCCTTTTAATTTTGATAACTTGCAACTAATAAACCCCAAATTCAGAATCAGAATATTAAGTCCAATGAAAAAAAAAAAAAAAGAAATGTTGGCCAACTGAGAAGTATGAACATAAAGTACATGTATATGAACATGTACAGCACTCAATATTTAGTTGGGGCTCCTTTTGCCTGGATTACTGCAGCAATGCGGCATAGCATGGAGTCGATCAGTCTGTGGCACTGCTCAGGTGTTATGAGAGCCCAGGTTGCTCTGATAGTGGCCTTCAGCCCTTCTGAATTGTTGGGTCTGGCATATCGTATCTTCCTCTTCACAATACCTCATAGATTTTCTGTGTGGTTAAGGTCAGGTGAGTTTGCTGGTCAATTAAGAACAGGGATACCATGGTCCTAAAACCAGATACTGGCAGCTTTGGCACTGTGTGCAGGTGCAAAGTCCTGTTGGAAAATAATCTGCCCCTCAACAAAGTTGGTCAGCAGCAAGAAGCATGAAGTGCTCTAAAACTTCCTGGTAAACGGCTGCTTTGACCTTGGACCTCAGAAAACACAATGGACCAACACCAGCAGATGACACGGCACCCCAAACCATCACTGACTGTGGAAACTTTACACTGGACCTCAAGCAACGTGGATTCTGCCTCGCTTCTCTTCCTCCAGACTCTGGGACCTTGATTTCCAAAGGAAATGCTAAATTTACTTTCATCAGAGAACATAACTTTGGACAACTCAGCAGCAGTCCAGTCCTTTTTGTCTTTAGCCCAGACAAGACACTTCCGACACTGTCTCTTGTTCAAGAGTGGCTTGACAAGGACTGCGACAGCTGAAGCCCCACGTCTTGCTTACGTCTGTGTGTGGTGCTTCTTGAAGCACTGACTCCAGCTGCAGTCCACTCTTTGTTAATCTCCCCCACATTTTTGAATGGGTTTTGTTTTACAATCCTCTCCAGGGTGTGGTTATCCCTATTGCTTGTACACTTTCTTTTCCACCACATCTTTTCCTTCCCTTCGCCTCTCTATTAATATGCTTGGACACAAACAGCCAGCCTCTTTAGCAATGACCTTTTGTGTCTTGCCCTCCTTGTGCAAGGTGTCAATGGTCGTCTTTTGGACAACTGTCAAGTCTTCCCCATGATTGTGTAGCCTACGTAGCTAGACTGAGAGACTATTTAAAGGCCTTTGCAGGTGTTTTGAGTTCATTAGCTGACCAGGTGTCTTTAATATTGAACCTTTTCACAATATTTGAATTTTCTGAGATACTGGATTTGGGATTTCCATTAGTTGTCAGAAATAAACATTTGAAATATATCAGTCTGTGTGTAATGAATGAATATAATATACAAGTTTCACTTTTTGAATGGAATTGCTGAAATAAAAAAACTTTTTCATGATTTTGTGACCAGCACCTGTATCCGTGACTATGAATTCTGTGTTGTGCTGCTAATTTTAGATTAATTAATTCCTACAAGAAATCAGTGCAATACTGATCATTTCACAAGGTGGCGCCAGCAATGATACTGTGATGTAATACTGTAATTGATTTGCTGTTATAGAAATGATTGTGGAAATAGTTGAATATAGACTACATATTATAACGCATAAGGAACTTGAGCTTTTAAGAAATTCGTAAAGTCACAGGCTACTCAATTGGTCTAATTAAGGTCTAATCTTGGCGCACGTCACTAAGCACACGTTAAAACGAACTAAAACGTCTCGTTAATTATTTCAAGTCTTAGGTTTGTCGTTACGACGGCCTGATAGGGGTCCTGCTTTTTGAGGCCACATGTGCAAGTAGAGAGGGTTACTTCTAAACGCATTTCGTTACACTAATGCAGTACCCTCCACCAGTACAAACATATCAGCCAGATCTCGAATGATTTGGCAGCACGGACAAATTACTACACCGGACCCAATAATGCGCACCCAGGGTACGAACAAAACGCATTTTACGTACGTAGCTGCGTATTTTAAACATCTGAATCAACGCAGCCTATATTCTACGCTGCTGTTGTATCTGTGCGACCAAGTCATGTGGACATTTCAGTCGGAAGGCGTCCTCCCATGATTACAAACTCCGGACATTTTAGTAGCAGGGTTTACTACCGCCCAGATTCACCTATGGATCGTACTGGCGATTTTGTCACCGAAAACTAAATATTTATGATTATGCAAAAAGGTCAACTCAAGGTCCTGTTCGTATTCTCCTTTCTGTTTGTTATGTTTTGTGTCTGTCTTTAAGAAAAAGCTAGCTAGCTTTGGTTATCATAGTAGCTTAGACACTAGCCGGCTAAATTAGTTAACTAGCTAGAATTTGAGTAGATGTTTGCAGAATTTGTTTCCTGGACTTCATTTAAGTCGTTTAGTTTCCTACTGTATATGTATATGTATAAACATGTACATGTTTAGATTTTTAAGTGTAGTTTTCTGCTCGAGTTAACAGTTGTTTGTTTGTTTTTTTTTGCTAGATCACCTAACATTAGCTACTGAATGCGATGAGTTAACTTTATGTGAGTGAGCATCACTTCTACAGCTGCGTTTAGTTCAGTATCTCAGATCGGATAACGTCCTCCAGAGCGATGGGTCTGTAGGTCCGTAGATCCCGTGTCGTCATCGTCGGTAACGCCGCATCGCAGGTGATCGCGGATCTTCCCGAGCGGACACGTGCATTAGCTACTTCTTTATAACCCGTAAAACGTCAGCTGTTCAAGAGACTTCCTTTGGTCGCCAAGTTGTTTGTTTTTTTTTTTTTTTAGTAACTGGTGGTATTAGACGCGTCACATGCTTATATACATTTCCGAACACACTGGCAAGTTGCTGTTTACGTGAGATTTAGTTTTGGTTTCTGTTATTTCGATAGCCTGCCTGCCTGCCTGGCCCGAGAAGATGAGATCCTTCACGAAGTCGTCCTTGAGATACTTATTCTGGCTGGCTGTTGGTCTAGAACTGTTAGCGAATGCAGTAACCGCTTCTGACATCAACCCATACAGAATTCTTGGAGTGTCTAGACACTCCAGCCAAGCTGAAATCAAGAGGGCCTATAAGCAACATGCCAGGGAATGGTGAGTAATGTTGTTGTTGTTTTTAAATGGTTTAGATATAAGATTTTCTTGTAGGTATGTGGAATACATATATCTTAATACATATGAAGCACTTTGCTTGCACAGCTGATGAAGGACGTCTGTCGTCCTGTCTCTTTGGAATCCTTGTGTACTTCTCTACGTTTTTAAACATCTTTACTAGCCTAATACATGTTCCACGTGTTTTATTGTAGGCATCCAGACAAGAATAAAGATCCGGGGGCAGAGGATATGTTTATCAAGATTACTAAGTCCTATGAGGTAAGTAATTAGATATGCCGACATTTTAGTACGTCTGTAGTCTCAAGGTTTATTTATCAGGACTCATGGGTAGATTTGTTTTTGTAGTGCACTCACTGGCCAGTTTAGTAGTTTCACCTGTTCAACTGCTACTTAACACAGACATCTCATCAGCCAATCACATGGCACCAACTCTGTGCTTTTACGCATGTAGACATGGTCTGAAACTTACATTTTCCCCTGTTGTGCAGATAAGTCTAAGGTTTTTCATTGTCCGGTTCCCATGAAGTCGTATATACACCTTTCCATTTTAATTATTATTTTTTTTTTTGCAGATCCTGTCAAACGAGGAGCGGAGGGCGAACTACGACCGCTTCGGTCGGACGGACGACAGCAAGCCCAGGAGCCAGACGCCTCAGGGCTTCCAGCACTTCCATGAGAGTTTTTTCTTCGATCAGAACTTCTTTCATTTCACCCAGTCCACCCAGGATTTTGCTGACAGCAAGCACGCGCTGCACTATGATCAGTACGTGAGTGAGGTGCTTCCAGACAGTTTCAAGAGACCCTACCTGATCAAAGTCACCTCAGAGCGGTGTTTCTCCTGCATCTATCTTGAGCCAATCTGGAAGGAAACGGTTAACGAGCTGGAAACACTGGGTAGGTCTGTTTATTTAATTTCATGTACAATGAAGATGTTCAGCACAGTTCTTACACAGAGCATATTGGAGGTTTATAGATAAACATAACCTATAATAATGATGTTTTTGAGTTTAATGTTTTCAGGGAAAATGACTAAATGTCATCTTGTCTTACTGGGTTTTAGGTGTGGGAATTGGTGTAGTGGACATTGTGTATGAGAAACGACTGAGTAACCTGCTCGGAGTCCACCGACCCCCCTTTGTTCTGGGACTCGTTAACGGCAGGGTGATCTCCTTCCACGATGCTGTGGGCAAGGAGAACCTGAGGCAGTTTGTGGAGAGTTTGCTGCCACAGACGCTAGTGGAAAAGGTAAGACATCTTTGTTTACTGGCATGGCATGTGTGTGGTGCTGGTATAATCGAAATGCTGCTGTGAAATTCGCAGTATTTGATGCATTAAAAATACCAGGGCTGGTACGAAGAATTCAGATAGTTGGGATATTCTTTTGTTGTACTGTTATTTGAATCTCTCCAATATTTAAAACTTCTTTTTAAATGAACATATTTTGAATATTTTTTAATTACATTTTTTTTTTATTAATAATTTGTGAAAATAGTCTAAACTAGTGTGTCAAAATGGCCAGTAGGTCTTTTATTGCTGAAAACATGAAATTTACAAGAAACAAGAAATTCTAGCTATTTTTCATGCGTTTTCAACATTTTCAAATGAACCTACAGTTTTCTACAAGGCTGTGGGAGGATAAAGAAACCCAAGAAATCAGCAGGGAAGGGAAAATGTGAACTGATCCAAAGACTAACTGAGTAAATCATAATAACGTATAATAACGTATCAGTACAACGTGGAGGCATCAAGTTTGATGAAAGTGTGTTAAATATAAAAAGATTTTCCTTATTACAGTAGTTACTCATTATTTGGTTTGCTAAATCCACTACAAATTTCAGTGAATTTGTATCTTTATCAGTGCTTGGCATTTCACATACTTGAATTTTACATACTTGTAATTATTGTTTTTAACTATTTAGCTGAGTAAGTATTTGGATATCCTGTAAAAACTCAAACGAGTATTTGAAGACTTTTAAAATGCAGTTCAGGCCAACCCTACAGAACGGCGAGGAGATGTACGTCTGTTATAGCGTAGCTGGCATTGACTTGTACTGAAATATGTAACGGTGCCAAAACGTTTCAGTGTCTCGCTCATACGAGACTTTAATGCTTTCTGTTTTTTCAAGGTGACTGATAATAACTACATGGCGTTTTTGAATGCGTGGCGTGACCAGAACAAACCCAGCGTGCTGCTGATCAACGCAGCATCTGCTGTACCTTTACTGTACAAGGTAGGAGGTTGTATTAGAGTCCACTGACTGATGCGTTGAACGTGTGACGACACACGTGACTCGTCTCTGTGAGCTTAAAGCTCCTCCCTCCTGTGCTTGCAGCTCACTGCTTTTGCGTTCCGGGACTTTGTAAGGTTCGGCTATGTAGTGCACGGCCTCGCCGAGACTGAGCGCATCCTGCAGCAGTTTAGCATCAACACCTACGCTCCCACCCTGCTCCTGTTCAAGGAGAACCCAGAGAAACCGGCAGACACCATCCAGGTAGCGGCGCGCGTGGTTGTGTTTCGGACGGTTGGTTTGTGGAGAATCCCTGCGTTAGAAAATATTATTGCTTTTTCATTATGCTGTTTAAATGCATCTTTTTGGGTGGCAGATGATGTGATGAATATTTCCAGTGTGCTGCTTCCTCAGACAGAAGCTGTTGCTGTGGCTGTGAGGTAATTCTGTTACTCACTGAAAACTTCTGTTTTGCCGTGGGTTTTTTTTTGTTTTTTTTTGCCCTTCAGTCCAGGGGAATAAAAAAACAGCTGCTTGACGAGTTCGTCTCCAACAACCGGTTCCTACTGGTTCCTCGTCTGGTCAACCAGAAGCTCTTTGACGAACTGTGTCCGATCAAGCAGTTCCACCGGCGTCGAAAGTAAGATGACCCCGTCTTTCCCCGTCTCTGTCTTTGAAGTGAAGAGATCTGGTTTCTGTGCCTTTTGATTGTGTAACAAATCACCAGTTTGTTGTACCTGAGGGCTCTTGACATCTTCTCAACACCTTTTGTTGCTTTTATGTTTGACCCTTTCAGCCTAGACGATGCTTGTAGTTCCCTAAAGGCTTTTTCCCCATGTATGTCTCGAGGAGAAGAAACCTTAAATTCCACTTAGAAGTTGGTGCCTTTCGAAATGCCATGTGAAATGTCTTTTAAAAGGAGGCCCCGGGCTTGTGAGATGACTGATGTGAAACCCTTGTGTTTCTGCTCAGGTACTGTGTGCTGCTCATCACAGGGGAGGAGGAGGAGTCTTTTGGCTCAGTGAACGCTGCCTTCTATGACTTTGCATCCTCTAACACTAAAGAGGTGCTACGATTCGCCTACGTGTATCAGAGACAGCAGAAGCCTCTCTGTGATGCTCTTCTCAGTAAGGAGGACTTGAGGCCTCCACAGGTTAGTCTCAGTTTTAGCTCTTCTCTTATGCAGTTCTGACATTTTCACATCACCTTTACATCACCTGTGTTTGCGTGCGTGCGTGTGTGTGCGTGCATGTCTGCTTTCATGACTTACAGGTGATCATTCTAGAGAGGCGGAACTCAACAGGTAAGGTGCTGTACCGGACAGTGACTGGCGGCTGGAATGGGAATGACGAGGATAAGCACCGCCTCCACAAACAGCTGGAGCTCCTGCAGAGAGACCCTGCCTACCTCAGCTACAACGCCATGCTGCCTGAGCTTAACAATGAGTTTGCCTCTGTGAGTCTGTCACGCCTTGACCACGCCCACCAACACCAGTGAATGAGCCCGTCGTGCCTGGCCACGCCCACTGACACCAGTAGCATGCAGCTCACTGTCCTGTGTCACTGTGACAGTATATATGCAGCTGTCTAATAGTTACTGAACTGTACTAGTCTATAGAACATGACGTCCATGTTCTGCATGCTGCGTTTGATTGCTGGTAGTCAACCTTCACTTATTCCCTTTATTACAGATGTTTCTAGTTCAGTGGTTGAATTCTGCTTGTGATTACCTCTCTGAAGTCTACTTTGATATTCTTCACTCAAACTGGTAAGTGTGTAGCACTCTCACCACCAGCTGCACACGCACTCATCCCTGACCTTTGAGCTTGACCATAGCTGTCACCCTCCTGAAAAGAAAGTCCCCGTGTGTGTGTGTCCCCCGTGTGTGTGTTGTTTACTGATGAGCTTCCTTGACGCACACCCCTCCTCTGGCCCCTCCCTCTTTTAGGCGAGAGATGATGCCTGTCCTGTCTCTCATCTTCTCCGCCCTCTTCATCCTGTTTGGTACCGCCATCATTCAGGCGTTCAGGTAGGTGCAGGATGTTGACACCTGCAATATCCTGGTCCTCTTTGGGTCGTGTTTGGCTTTAGTGAAAATGTAGAGGCTTTGACTTCATATCGGACCTGCCTGACCAATTTGCAGTGACTCTGGTGAGGAGAAGGCAGCCAAACCAAAGGCCAGCAAATCCTCAAATCGTGCAGAGACCTCTCGCAATGCAGAATCCAGGTGTGACACTCTTCACTCAGCCAACACCTCAAATTACAGCCAATATAAAGGAAACGAGGAGACTGTTTAAAGAGGGCAAATGTTACGGAGGATGACATGATTGTAACATGACCATGTTTGGTTGGTTATAATGTTGTTATCCAACATTAAAGCCTGTCCTCTTTGTGATCTGGTGCTTTTATAGTGTGTGACCGTTCAATAACAGATACCTTTGGGCTTATTTTCCCTCTAGCTGCCCACCCAAGAAGAACTTTTTGGAGGTGACGGAGCTGACAGACGTGACATACACCAGCAACCTGCTGAAGTTGAAACCTGGACACATAAACGTGGTGCTGGTGCTGACTGAAGCATCAAGGCACGTTCTGCTGAAGAAGTTTGCCAAAGAAGTGTTCTCTTTCTCAGGGTGAGGGTGTGTGTGTGTGTGTGTGTGTGTGTGTGTGTGTGTGTGTGTGTGTGTGTGTGCTCTTGAATGTGTACGTGTGTGGGTGTGTGCTCTCGAATGTGTACGTAGTACATGCTCACATGTCTGTTCCCATGTATCACTGTTTTTGACTGTGATGAACTCACAAGTCCCAGGAACTTCAGTAGCATTGTGGTTTTGAACCAGATTCAACCTTCCCATTCATTATTCTGTGCAGAATCTTATGTGATGGTTAATGAGAACCATTGGCTTTTTTGTTGTGCTTTTTAAAATGTAATTATTAAATTATTATTATTATTATTATTTTAAACCATAGAAAAGTGCTTGATGAGCAACTGATACAGGAGTTATGATAAAATCACTAACTTATTGTAAAATCATGATTAACTGTGTTGATGATAATTGTTTTTCACATTTTTTTTGCCTACATTTAGTTCCTAAGTTCCTAAAATCTTTCCACTGCTTATACATCCTGTGTCAGGTCTCCGAATGTTCACTTCTCCTTCTTAAATGTGGATAAGCACCAGAAATGGATGGATGCTCTTCTGGCCACCGCCCTCAACATCAGGCCCTCGGGTGGAATGTTCTACCCCAAACCGGACTACGCCGGCTACGTGCTGGCCCTCAACGGACACAAGAAATACTTCTGCCTCTACCGACCCGCGATCACGGGGGACAAGGAAGACTCCGGCAGGTCGTCTGACGAGGATGCCGGCGGTCCCTGGACAGGGGCGAGGGCGAGGGGCTCCACCCGGCAGCGGGCGTCCACAGCGCCTCGCACCCAGCGTAAGCTGGCCTGCCTGAGCCTGTGGATGGAGAGGCTGACGGAGGGCACTTTGCCCAGGCACTACCTCCCAGCCTGGCCGGACCAGGAAATCCTGCAGAACTGACCAGGCTGGTGGTATAACGTGAGCTGGTTGGTTTGTTCACCTGTGGCTCTGTCCAGTGTCCAGGACACTGCTGAGGAGTTTGTGATGATGTGTAGCAGGCGTTATTGACTGTGAGATGACCATCGGTGCTCTCTATGTAAGGCGTGTGAGGATTCATTAAGGTACTGTTTTATTGGATTAAGCACCGAGTCACTAAAGAGCTTGTTTTTGGAGGTGTGTGTGTGGGTGTGGGTGGGTGTGCGTGTGTGTTGGTCTGCGTGGGTGTGGGTGTGTGTGTGTGTTTTGCTATTATAGCAGGTGCTACACTATCAACTATTTAACTTCCAGACCTCATTTTAACCGCTGCTTAATGCTGTAGGAACTCGTGTCTTAAATGGTTTTACCCAGATAGAGGCAAAAAAAAAAGAAGAATTGAAAGCTGTCAGTACTTTTGAGGGTATTGTTTATTTATTCTTTTGAGGGTATTGTTTGTTATTTACTCTTGGGCCAGTTATTCTTACAATGAATTTCTATAGGAAGTGCTTTAGAATCAGTTCCTTCTTGGTCATGCTGGACTATTTGAACTGTGTAATGGAGTATATGTGCAGAAACTGCACTCTGTGTCTGGCACACCTCAATACAGACGAATGGTCAGGCCCCGTCCAAAAGATTTACAGATTACCTTCTTTTAACTATGAGCATTGTTTCTTAAAATGAATTAAAGGTCCAATGTGGAGGGTATCCAAGATTGTTAATGATATGCACTCAGCATTAGAGCTGGAAGTAGCCATCTTCATCATCTTCATCATCTTCATCATCTGATCAGTGTGTTCAAGGTTGAACGCTTGCAGTGAACGTGAGCAGCACGTCTGAAGCAGCTGCAAGTTTCTAGCTGGTCGGAGTAAAAGCTATCCTGCTGCTGAGTAATGGTCCGTGACGGCGTTGTTCAAAGCTGATCACTGTTTAACTTCTGTTTTTTTAAAAATATATTACTAAAACTAACACCTTTTAATTTGTTCTTTTTGAGTGATATGGTATATATGGTATGCGTGTGCTTGCATGAAAAGAAATGCCACTATAGCCTTGATGCTGTCCTAATCCCTTGAATTCAATTTATTTTACACACCCTAAATGTCTCCCCTCCCCATGTTCCACTTTGACAGCTTTTTCTATGCTTGGGATATCTTCAATAGAAAGGACTTCAGTGCACATGTGTTCACAATGTTATTTGTCCATATTGTATCTACATGAGAAACCCAGGCTTCACTTACACACACACATACATCCCCTTTGAAAGATGTTTTATTTGAAAGATTATTTATTTTTAATTTTTTTTATGTTGCATTGTTTGAATCATGTTTCCCACATAATGTTTAACTTGAATAAAGGTTGCAAAATACCCACTCTTGTCCATAGTCTGATTTGAAGAATTTTAAACCATGTAGTGTTATCTTGCATTCCTAAAGACATGGGAATACATTTGAGATTCTTAGATAGCCTTCACTTTATTCAAACAACAACTGATTATCTCTTAAAAAGTAATAGAAATTACATATTTTTTTATTTACAGTAGAATATAATAAGCACTTTAATCTTAAAGCCAATTTGTCCTTAAGACTTAACAGCATGTGCTCAGCTATAGCATTTATCAAGGCTCATTTACATCCTGTCTCCTGTATCACAGGAACAGCAGTAATGATGTTCATATCACAGTGATGTTCATGACTACAACAACTAGAGAATTTTTCACTCGTGACACAGGTGATATTTTTGATTAGACTGATCTTTTTAAAAGCCAAACTGCTACGCCGCTCCTCTCCGGAACTAAAGTTTCTTCCTCCTAGTTCATTTCGTGCTAGACTTCCTTAGGAATGGAGTGCACCCTCTTCATCTTCAGGTCCTCCGGGCCGAACGACTCGGGGAGGAGCTCCTCGACCGTCATCTCCACATAGGATCCGTCAGGCTTGGACAGGTACACGTCCCAGCTGGCCCCAAACTGAGGACACGTGAGGTATGACGTCACAAATCGCACGCAGCCCCCAGAACGTCGTGCTCCATTTGATAACGAAGGTCTGATGTTTTACCTGTGGTACTGCTCACCTCTCTCATGAACTGTCTACAGCCGCCACAGGGTGAGATGAACTGCTCCAAATCACTGGAAACCCAAAGGGAATTACTGCCATTTAGTTAACCATGCATTTGGTGTTCATATCAACCATAGCTGATTTGTGGGTAAATCTCTATGAACCGCAGTTTAAAGGATGCATTCAGTGTAATATCTAAAGGTAGTGTACCTGGCTATTGCTATGGCTTTGAAATCTCTGTAGCCTTCAGATACAGCCTTTGAGATGGCAGTTCTCTCTGCACAGATGCCCAGGTTGTAACAGGCGTTTTCAACATTGCAACCTATTAAAAAGAAACGATAAGAACTGTCGTAGAGCCACTTAGGTTAAACTAACGTTATAAAAATTAGATAAAGTGTATATGTACACACACACACACACACACACACACACACACACTGGATGGCTGTTTTATTACAGACACCCCACATTTCTGGAGCTTTTCTGTATGGAAATTAAATACATGACCCTGGAGTGCATTATAAAATCAAGGGCTTTTTTTTTATTCTGAAGATCATTTTCAGTGTGAATCCATATTAAAATGTGAGAGGTGATCAATCTGAGCTGCTTCAAATGAGGCACCGTCATCAGTGCTAGACCAGCCAGAGCCAATATCTCAAACATTGCCAGTCTTGTGGCAGTTTTTCTCATGGAAAAGTGTCGAGAGTATATGGAAGATGGTGTGCTGAGGTAAAACATCCAGCCAAAGGCGACATAAACAACTCATCACTCTTTACCATTTCTGTAATGTTCTGGGGAATGTTTTCTTGGCACACTCTGGGTCCTCTGATACATGTGGATAGACATTTGGACAGTAGGGCTTAACTAAACTTTGTAGTTGACCAAGCTCAATTCTTCATTTGCATTTGTTTACTTTTGGGCAGAAGGAGACTTTCAGCAGGACAATGCACCATTTCACAAGAGTCATATAGTCTTGGATTGGTTCCAGCAACATGGCAGCAAATTGTCCTCGCTTGTCAATACCTTCATCTAATTTGCGGATAATGAGATAAGCCGTCTTTACTCATGATCCATGATTCCTGCAGAACAGCTAGTGGGACCTACCGTTTCTACAGCTATTAGAACCTAGTATGACTACACTGGAACCTCCTATAACATACTACAGTTCTGAAGGCCAGAGAAGGTCTAAGCCGCAACTAGATGGGTCTGTCTCTAATAACACGATGATTCAGTGCATGCGTGTTTTGTGTGTGTGTGTGTCTGTACGCGTTTCTCCTATAGATACATTGTCAGTGCAGTCACTGTTTTATCCTGTACTTTATGACTTCCTGCCATTGTTAATTGGAACAGGTAAACTGTTAAATATTAAACTTACTAAATTAATCATAAAAGAACGAGCTGTTCTTGTAAGGATTTCCTACTGGAAATGAGCACAGAACAGGATTACAGGCTGCTGTCACAGTTTCCCTTAATCATTAACATAGTCGCCATGTGTTGTCCAAAACACTCATGTGACCGGTATGAACAATGTTCTGAGTTTTTACATATACTGTATGTATTTTTTTTCTGTTTCTTATTTACAATGTCTTCCTCACCTCAGGTATCATATGTTATTTATGGTGTATTATCAATATAGTTTAGTGTATAGCATGGAAAGAGAACAGGATGAACTGTGGTGTTCCTTCTTGATTTTCTCTCTTAGCTTTTTAAAATGATAAATATTTTCTGAAACCATCAAAACTCATATTCCAGAAATATAGCCAGCATAAATATTTTAGAGATATGAGTCTTTTTTGTAGGCTTAAATGAGACTGGATGTTATGGCAGTAATACTTTTGACTCTGGTCATTTGAGTGTGGATATTGTGTGTTGTATTTACAGTTTCTCACCTGTGAATACTGTCCCATTGTGGTAAAAGAAGATAGTGTGTGTTGTATTTATAGTTTCTCACCTGTGAATACTGTCCCATCGAGGGTCAGGAGAGCAGCTCCCACTCGAAACTTGCTGTAGGGACAGTAAGCGAATTTCTTGGCTTCCAGAGACTGTCGGATCAGCCCCGTTACCCCAGAGCAGGTCATCTTCTGAGCCTTCGTCGGACCGTCCAGCAGTTCACGTCTCACTTTAAGGTCCCCCATTTTACTTTGTTGTGTGTGCCTATATGTGACTGTGTGATCTTACTGCGATCTTTCACTCTGCAGCCTATGAGATGTCTCTTGAGTTGACATGTAGCCAATCGCGGGGCTGGGATCTTCCAGTCCACCCCATCACACCCCTCCCCACCTCACCACCACCTGTTCGTCACTGCTCTCTGTATTCTGAGTGCTTTTTTGCTCCATGATTATGTAATTCTGCGCCCGTCTGGGTAGCAAGGTCATAGAAAGCACGCTGCAGTTCAAAGGTCACAGAGCAATGACACTGTTTTTGTATGAAATGATTTTAAAGTCGTACTTTTCAAGAAGAACAGCTAGAGGTGAACTCTGCAAAAATAAAACGACGGCACTCATTTTTATAACCTAGGAGGAGCTTTAACAAGAGAGAATGCCTGCAGTCATTATTGTTCTTCAATCTCGCACCTTTAAATGTCACCAAACAGTGACCAAACAACGGAGAAAAGGGAATATTTAATTATTTCCCACCAGTTTATGTAAATGTGAGAAACTGCAGTCACATGCTTTTGATATTGATACATAATCATTTACTAGCTGTCCACAGGGTAAAACATCATTTAATAAACAAGCATCTGAAGGCTACTGCTTTGTCCACAGGCCAACACAAACAGGAGTCTCGCCAGAAACTAACGGTTCTCTTTCAGATTTTTGTTTTCTTTGCTCACTACAGAAACCGCTTCACTCCAGATATTTGTCTGGAAGTGCCATAGTCAGTAGTGGCAACAGGCAACTGCCGCTCGTGACTGGCAGCTCTCACTGACCTATCTTACCGGTATCTTACCTCCTTACATTATGGTGCCAAATGGAAACTGAACCATTGCTGCAAGCAGTTACACAGTGGAATCCTTTACAGTTGCACATTGGAATCCATTGCAGTTGCACAGTGGGATCCTTTAGTAGTGAGTACATCTATCCCCCTGAGGTGCCTTTATGGTTGTTTATTGAGGTTGTTTATTTTAAACTGGATTTAATGTTCAAGTATTGTAATTGTCATTTTTTCCAGCACAGTTTCCACTAATTCTTTTTCTCTGGCTTCCAACTGGAATAACTATTCCAAATAACTATTTATTAGAATTACTGATAAATTAACTGATATTGATTGATATCATGTCCCGTCCTCCGCTCTTTTGAAGAACTGTATGGAATTTATTCTCTATGACAAGTGTACAGGTGGTTACATCAAAATAATTCCTACGGTACAATTCCCTAGGATTTACAATCTAGTGAGCTATGCTAAGCCCCACACATGGTTACGAGTGCAAACATAGGGCTTACTTACTGCTACTATCCTATACGTTACTCATTCATTATATGCAAGTTCTAAGGTCCCAAGACTTGGCCACCAACACATAAGCTGAAGAAGTCCCCATTCTCATTTTTGATTAGCAATACTATTTTATTGGGCAGCTAAAACAGCCTAATTACTGCTGCTGATAATCAGGTTGATCCACTGGCTGAAGTTGCGCACTTTGGTGTAGACACCAGGGTAGTAGGGGTTGGCACAGCTGATTCCCCAGGAGACGATGCCTTCGAATTTGCCGTTACATACGAGGGGTCCGCCGGAGTCACCCTGTCGTTAGAAAGCGCGGAACGTCACGATGCCCTTAAACCTCAGAAACACCGTCATTCTGACCACAACCAGGAGAGCCGCCTTCATATCGTATGAATTGATATATTTTTTTACTTTATTAATTATAATTTATTATACATGACACACCTGACAGGAGTCCTTTCCTCCGGTGCTTGTGCCAGCGCACACCATGTTGTCTGTGACCCTGTAGAAGTAGTAGTACGTCTGGCATTCGGTGATGATCTGTACGTTCACAGCACGGAGCACAGGTGACAGGGTGTAACTGTACACCTGCGTGATTCCCCAGCCGCTCACTGTGCACGTCATGCCGTTTAACAGCGGCGACGTGCTTAAGTTTGCCAGCGGAGCCGGCTGAACGTAGGCGTTAAGACTGGCCGGACGGTCGAACTGCCCAAAGAAAACACATGAAAACAGAGCGCAGTGACACTTATGGAGGTCTAAACCCGTTACTGAAAGTATACTTGCGTCAAGCACCACTTTGCTCTGTTCCAGCTCCCATTGAGCTGAGCCGGGCAGTCAGCACTCGGCATTGGGAGATTAGCCGTGGTTTAGACAGTGGAACTATGACTTTCCAAATCCAAATCCAGTCCTGGGTTTTGCAAACACTGAGGTAACTGAACAATTCATGCAGAGGTATTAAAAGTATATGGTCTTCTGTATGGTTTGCCGAATGCATACAGTGAGAAGTTACTTTGAATAAATGAAAAGAACACTTTGGTTTTGGTCTCATAATCTAGGCCACTAAAGACTATTAAACATTTCCGTTTAACTTACTTTCAGGAGCATGAGGTCACCATCAAATGTCCTATAGTTGTACATGTAGTAGACGAGGGCTTTGGTGACGTTGAACACCTGCTCGGTTCCCCGCCAACTGGTTAAATCATGCGCACCCAGTACTACTGTGATCAAATAGTATCTGTGTACCAAAGAGGTTTTGAGTCAGGTGCTTTCTTCTACTCCTAAATCTTATCTAGAAGTGTAGTGCTGCTTAGATTTTTTTTCAAGATCATCTGATGTTTGGAAGATTCTGCCATACATATTAATATTAGGATTTAGGAAGTAAGACAATAATCATTAATGGTTGCCGTGTAAATCAGCTGGAGTTAAAACTGATAATTTGACGTTGGTTGCAGTACTCACGGCTTCCAGCAGTGGGCAGCAGACACCACCCATTGTGCATTTATGAGCGTGCCACCGCAGTAGTGATTGCCGTCAGACTGTATGGACGCCTGATATTTAATAGAATTGGGTACAACCTCCTGTCCACCGATGATCCTTTGCTGCAATGAACCTGTGAAATGGGAGAAATATGAAATGAAAATCTACTGTATGTTGTATTCTGTAAATTCTATTGTAAATTAAATAAGATTTTTGTTTAATAATCTTTGTGTATAAAAAAATTAAATAAATAGCTTTTGCAACTGAGTATGTTGATCGAGAATGTTTTAGTTGGGCAGCTGAATGTGATCAAATACACAGCTAGTTCTGCTTTCGCTGCAGTTCACTGCATTGTATTATGTACAACGTGACACCAAAGTCGTGAAACTTTACCTTGAATAACGACAATGACAAGAAGCAGTGAATATTCAACACATTTCTTCATGTTTTAAAAAAATCTGAAACAGAGTAGTACACGTTTAACGGCATACCACTACAACGACTTTACAATAGTTTTAAAATTAAAAGACCAACATGTTTGAGTGGGTTTGTTCATTAATTGAACTCTGGCAAGCACCCCGACATACTTTTTAAAAATGTTTGCCGCTGTAAAAGAACAATCGTATCCAAAATAAATACCAATAATAATACTCACCTGGTAAGCGCAGGTCAGATCTGTAATAATCGAACGGCTGTACTCCAGCACTGGTGACCCTGGGAACCATATCTTTGCTTTTATAGTGTAATCACATCTGTCCCTTAGGCATGACGGCTTGTTGTCTCTATTGTTTCTTGCACACAAACAGAGATGAGAACGATAAACAGCTTGGCCCTGCCCAACTGAATTCAATAGCACTGGACTCCTTTTTTTCTATAGCTACTGAGGTTTCTGTGTAATGTGTCCAAGAATAAGATGAGATATTAACAGGTAGAATAAATCCAATACCACACGCTCATTTGTTTGGCAAAGCCATTTTAGTCACAGTGAAACAAATATCTTGTCACTGAATGTTTGTCATTGGGTTTTAGGAAATACAAACTCCCACACTTACATTTATGTAATAATTAAAATAGAAAGGTACAAAATAATGAGTTATTACCGGTTCTTATCTATAATCTATTGCTGTTGTCTATGGTGGTATCATATCAAAGATTCAATCAATACAAATTTATTGAACCAATTCCTTCTAACTGATGCGATATCTCTAGCTGAATATTAGGTCTTAAGTAGATGTTGTTACAGAGGGGTATTAGCTCTCGGTGTCTCCACAGACCCTCCACTACCCCCCCTGAGCTGTTTCAGGACTGTTGTGTAGCGCAGGTGCACATCAGGCCACATTCTCCCCTGGGCTGGTGGTTAAACCAGGACTCTCGCTCTCTGTGGCTTTCCATCTCTCTCTATCTCTGTCTCTCTCTCTGTCTCTGTCTCTGTCTCTCTCCCTCTTTCTGCCTTCCTTTAGGATGTGGAGTATATGTGAATATATGTATGTTCTATTTTGGCCTGTTAAAAACTGAGGCTCTATTGCTAGTGAATGACAAGAATAATTTCCTTAGTTAAATGCAAATGCAGTATATATATTGATGGTCTCAAATTTACCTTGATATACATGCATGTGTGAATATAGAGCATATAGAAGACATTAGGTATGCCTGCTCAATATTTTATAGCCAACCTTTCTGGACTATCATTTGGTAACTGCAGAACATATTTCTCCTGGACACACCTGGTAGACTTATTGCAGAATGAACATGTGTCAATGCTTACAATTCAAACCTATTTTTATGTCTTATTAGTCAGAGAGAAATTCTGCTTGAACAACAAAGTACAGAATCATTACTAAATCAGAGACACTATATACACGCCATATTCATTTAGATCAAGTGTTGTTATGTCTGCATGATCTGAAAAGATATTTCAGAAGCAACTGTCTTATAGATGGTTCTTTTATTTGGGTATAAATGATGATGTTGTATTCAGCAAAGCCTCACCTTTGGCCAGAAGGATCCAAGAGGAAAGTGTGTGGAACAGACAGCAGAGGGGATTGGGATTTACTCCTATTGAACAGCCTGCAGAAATTGGGATCAGAACTTTGGAAGGTGGGATAAGGTTGCATATGTAGCTTTCTGTACTAGACTGGGGGGCATTGCTGACATCTCCCATATCTGTACACTGTCTTGGCTTTTGTTTCAGTTCTTAGTGGTACTGACTTTCTTCCTAGCTAACTGTAGGTAGATTAGATTCCAGCAATAATCTAATTATTGGAAATTCGATTTCCAATAAATTTGAAAATGATTTTTTGTGGGTAGTATGTAGGTTTTTTCAGTAACAAAGAAAATGTAATTTGGTTTAAATTCCTATCTGCACAATAACGTGACATGAGCTTGGGCTGAGGTGTTAAATTAGGTGCTGTCCCATTAATTCAAGATAGTTAAGATTACCCAGGTTCAGAGATGACCTTTGTAGGCCAGAGCCACTTTGAAGTTTTGGTTCCCACAGGGAAGGACAATGACTTGCACTTCTTTTGACGTGTTTGTGCTTGGCTTGTTTACGCACTCGTGTTTCAGACAGCAGGCAAAAACAGTATTAGTCAAAAGTTTGGACACACCTATTCTTTGTTTATTTTTATTATTTTCTGCATTTAAAAGCAGAGAACATATCAAACCAATAATATAACAGATGTAATTATGCTGTGTTTTATAATCTTAGATTGTAGAGTGGCATAGAAAAAGCCATCCTTTACCTTTAAACCTTCTGGTGCCACTGTAAACCCGAATATGTTCAATGAACCCAAAACATTTGGGGTAACACGTTGCCTCAAAAAAACTGATTTCTTAA
>JAOYMR010000018.1:4055198-4065840 GCA_025802075.1 Tenebrosternarchus preto | reverse complement strand
CAGGTTCAGAGATGACTTCTGTTTCGAGCTGTTTTAGATTACCCAGGTTCAGAGATGACCTCTGTTTCAAGCTGTTTTAGATTACCCAGGTTCAGAGATTACCTCTGTTTCAAGATGATCTAGATTACCCAGGTTCAGAGATGACCTCTGTTTCAAGCTAGAGACTCTTTATAGCTTTCCATTCCCCACAGAGGAGGACCACAACTTACACTTATGTTTTATGTTTTGTCTTCAGCCCATTTCCATAATCACATTTCTTGACACACAATATACAAAAATGAAGACATACGTACATTTACTGACTCTTCTGTGCCACAGAGGCCTGTTGTCATCCCTGATATGACTTTCCTCAGTCCATTTTTCCTAACAGGTGAAGATGTCATTCAGAGCCACGTAAGTAGCGGCTCCGCAGCAGCACCAAGTTCTGTCCGACACGTCGTGTCTTTGCAAACCTCCAGGGCTCAGCATTTCTGCGGAGGAACCCTGGTACATAAATACTGGGTGCTCACTGCTGCACACTGTACCACAGGGCAAGTCTGGCTTTATTTTACTCTTCTTCATGCTAGAAATTATTCTTGGCCATTTAGGACTGTTTGTGTGAACAGAATTCATGGAAAAGACTATGGGTACTTGACCAATTACGCAGTACCTCGGTGGTGCAGTATCTGGAAAGTAGAGGACACTGGCACACAACAAGGAGGTTGACCTTGACTTGTCAGTAGTGTTTCACTGTAGAGCTATCTGCTTATCTACCGGTATGAACACCTATCTGCTTATCTACCGGTATGAACACCTATCTGCTTATCTACCGGTATGAACACCTATCTGCTTATCTACCGGTATGAACACCTTTCCTTGCCTCAGATCCACCCCACAGGGCTGCTGTCTCTATGAGGGGTAGAGTTCATAACAGTGATACTTCAGCAAATCACACTTACTGTATATGTGTGCTGGAAAATTGGGGGTAAATCAATAATTAAATAAACACACCTTCTTCCTTTCTACTGTTTCAGTACTTAATTATTCAGTTGTGAGAAACTTAATGAGTTTAATGAGCTTTGATTTAAAGGATTTCTTTATAACACTAAGTGATAGTGAAATCTGGTATTTGATAATAAATCCAGTCCTGATTTACTAACCATTTTTGTTTAACAGAACAATGCTTACAACTGATTCGTCCATGTGCCATCATACCTGATTTCTAGGTAAAAAGAGGGCAGAGACTTGTCTGCAGGGTCTGAATTGAACCAAATTGAACCAAAGTATCTAAATTGAACTTAGTTTATGTGAGATGATGCTCATTTTCAATCTACTGAGACAGAAATGTCTGAACTTCAGGGTGGACCACATGATGATAGTTGCTGGAGACTCTACACTGGGTGTGTATGAAAGAACAGAGCAGTATTCTAAACCACACTCCCTCATACCTCACCCACTCTACAACAAGAGCACCAATAATGCAGACATCATGCTTATTAAGGTAAAGTCCATTTTAATATGCCGTTTTCTGCTGCTGAGTATTTGATCTTAGGTGCGTTTTAGAAGCTCAGTACAAAAACATTATTATTTAATTTACTGTAAACTATACAAGGCATTTCAGTGGTGATTTTAATGCATGTGAAATGTTGGAACTCTATTTGTACAAATAGAATAACCCCTTAATGATTTAACCACCTGTGTATGTATCACTTAAACGGATGCACAGGCCAGTGTAAATATTACCTCATGCCTTGATTAAAATCCCAGGAATGAGACCAGCTGTCCAGTTCTCATATCTACTTCATTTTTTGTATGTGCTTTAGTTACGGGCTCCAATAGAGCTGAGAGGATATGTCTCCTTGGCACGCCTCCCCAGACAGAACACGGGCGTGTTACCTGGGCAGGTGTGCCAGTTATCAGGGTGGAGCTCCAGCGGGCCCAACGGGAGGGAAATCCCCGCTACCCTGAACACCATCAACCTGCCTGTTGTCTCCACAGCCAAGTGTAATGGCAGTGAGTCCTTCGATGGAAACATCACGTCCAACATGATCTGTGCTGGGGACGGTACTGGAGGCAAAGACGCGTGCAAGGTGTAATGCTGATTGTGAAATATGACTGCCGGCCTCTGAGGCTCCCTTCCCACCGCCCTTTTGTAGCTGCATCCTGTTTCTTCAGCCCAAGATGCCTTTGTTGTGTCTTTGTTCTCCAGGGGGACCCGGGTGAGCCGCTGGAGTGCGATGGGCTAGTCTATGGCCTGGTGTCCTGGGGCAACAGCTGCGGAGACTCCAGGTTTCCAGGAGTGTACACCGCCGTGTCCCGGTTCCGCAGGTGGATCGACCAGACCATCTACAACTCTGTCAGACGATGTCGCAAGTTCTGAAGCTTAGTGACTTCTAGATACGCTTCAGCCTTGATATACGCAGAAAACATGTCTGTAGAAAACTAATTATAGGCACGACTTTGATGTTAAAAAATTTGTTAAAGTACACTATTAAAAAGTTAATAAAAAATATTTGAACTATAGATCAACAAAGCTGAAGTTGTCTGAGGATAGAAGTTGTGCTTTGTATTTGAATCACTAAGTCCAAATGTAGGCAGTGTACATATAGGCAGTGGTAGCCTATTATATAGGACTTTGGGTTCTCAGCCAGAAAGTTGCAGGTAAGAATCCTAGATCTGCTAGGCAGCCACTGTTGGGCCCTTGAAGAAAGGCCCTTAACCCTCTCAGCTCCAGGGATGTTCTACAATGACTGACCTTGTGTTCTGACACCATTTTTCACAAAGAAGCAGGGATATGAGAAGAACATTTCATTGTACTGTACACGTGTGTAATGACAAAATAAAGGAATTCCCATCTGGCTTAGATCTTAATGTACAACAAATCACAAGTGGGTGAATCTCGACTTCATTAAATGTGATCTTGTGCGATGCTTTTGAGTTGTTTTCAAGAACATAGCCTGAATCATTTTGAGCTCGAATCAATAAATTTTGTGCCACCACATATTAGGGGGCATTTGAAAAGATGAAAATAAGAAAAATAGTTTGCGAAAGCTGTGAAGTAAAACTGAATGACATTACTAATAAATAAACCTTCAAATCCCATTGGATGAGTAAATCCAGAAGGACTAGGTGTGTCAGCACATGAAGTTCAATGAAGTTGGCAAACAGTAAGGAGAGTTTTTAGTTTCACTGACCACACCTGATACCACAATGTAAAGTGATAGCAGTGTGACTGACTGTGTGTGTGAACCCTGAACAACTGTTCACACTAGTTTATCTCTACACATCACAAAGACATATTACTGTTACTCTTCCAGAAAGTTGAAAGCCATTCGTTGTATCAATACGTAATTAAAAACAACAGCCTTCAGCAGGTGTATGATTCAGAGCAAGGACCGATCCTTTGGGATGTTGCTGTGTTTTGTATTGTGGCTACTTGGTGGTTAATGTGTTTGACCTATAAACTTTTTACACAATGTTGTACAATGAACAGGGGAAAACTTAAACTAACAGCTAGTTGTTAACAATTCATTGTATTAGTAGTTTATTCATGTAAAAGATTCACTAATGCTTCATTCACTTTATGACATCCTTTGGTGTTTTAGAGTGAGCATGCAACTTAAGCACCAGTGACTATAAGATAAATGCTGGATAAATATGTTACATAAGCTGATTATTGAGTAAAGCAGGTATAAAGGAAGGCAGATAAAGGAATATACCCCCAATATACTCCCAGTATATTCCCGGTTTACTCCCATATACTTCCATCAGTACAGAAACACTGGGCTGCTGGGCGAGTGAGAGGTGAGTCTGTCAGGTAGATACTGCAGTAGTGCACAGTGTAAGCATGTTCCTGTCTGCTTCTCCTCGAACAGATTTTTAAAAAGCCTTTCTTCTCTCTCTCTCTCTCTCTCTCTCTCTCTATCTTTCTCTCTATCTTTCTCTCTCTTTCACTCTCTCTCTCTTTCCCTTCCCCTCCCTCTCCTCCTTTTTATCTCTATACGTTTCATCTAGAACAAATGGCCCGTGATGAGGATAAGTCGCTGATTTTGTCCCAGATCTGGTCAGTTCCACTGTGACGACTTGAGGTTTTCCTTTTCTCCATGTTGGACAGCACAGTGTGAAGCTCCATCCTTTGTACACAGCAGAAATAAATTACAGTTAAGGCAGAAACAGAAGCAAGAACTGCACAGCCGGCTCACTGCTGATTCGGTCGTGAGCTTACATCATTATCTCTCCTTGCTCTGGTGCAGGAAGGCAAAACAACACAAAACAACAACAGAGCAACAATAAAACAACTTCATTTTGACTCTGCTGATGTACCACAAGTCTCGTTGCTCGTTCAAGTGAGTCATGTCAATATCACTGAATGTACTGTACAGTTTCAGTGTAACAGATGTGCAGGAAATCGGCAGACCAATAAGACGTAAAATGACTGTACACAGCTCTCTTCGCTCACTCGTGACCACGTGAATGTAAGTTCAGGGTCTTCACCACTTATCATGTTGAAGCATTACGAATGCTGTGGAAAGGGGAAAACCATCATAGGCCTCTGTGCGTTAAAATGCTGTTTTTATCTTTCAGCTTTGTTTAATGCTTCACTGGGTAGACCAAAAGCAACTTTTTAAAGCTGAAGATTGAACGAATACACAAATGCAGCAAATGTTAAATAAGTGAAATGGTGAATAAGGTTCAGGATACAAAAACAACAAAAACAAATTGAAAAATTAAAAATGGACTTGGAGAAATTTGAGGAAACCACACTGGAGAGCTTGTTTAAATACCCTCTATAAATCTCTACATTTAATTAAACTGAGACCTTCGGTTGTTTTTTCCTCCGCTTTATAAGAATAAATCTAGCAAATTTAGGGGAGAAATGATGCTGCAAAATTCCCAAGATCGACATCGTGATTACCGCATTGAAAGGGTTGAATAAAATCCTAGCACACAGCCATTCGCTCTCCCCGCTGTACCAGGAAGATACAGCGCCAATGACGTGCTTTCTCCATCAAGTCTCGCAGGAACCTTTGTTTTGCATCGCCTCCCAATTTGCATTTATTTCTCAGGTTTTCCACGCGACGTTCCTGCTGCCAGAACCTGCGCGCATACCTCCGCAATTGTACGCACCACTTTCCAGACTTCCACGTTTGGGAAACTCAAGGAAATTTGAATAATTTGACAGCCTACTAGTTGGAACAGGAAATTTAATGTGTTTGCCCCGCGTTTTAGACGTCCACTTGCTGAGACACGTGCGATACGGGTAAACAGTCGCCTTCTCACTAGGTTTGTCGTCAGCTCGCGGATTCATTTCGATTTCTCCATTTTCCTCTGTCGCAAGAGCAGTACAGTAGCTACAGTTTGCGCGTCTGGTTAGTTATTTCAGCATGTCGGAGGTCTTGCCATACAACGAGGAAAATATGACTCATTACGGCAACGACGGGGACGAGGAACACCTTTCCTTCACCTGTCGCCTGCAAGACACCAACAACTTTTTCAGTGGTAACCAGAATAAACGACCACCAAAGCTTGGACAAATTGGGAGAAGCAAAAGAGGTATCAGAAACCCTTTGTTTGTTGTTTGTCGCCGTCAAAAACAAATTACCTTTACAGACGCCAATAGTATACGATAATATTGCGCTCCATTTAATCACATCGTGATTTTGTTTCATTTGTAGCCAATGGAAAATCGTTTTGGCGCAGATTTAAAAACTGATTTGACACTGCCGCACACATTACATGCGCCATTTATATTTCAGACCTATCGGTTTAAACACAATGCCCGCATCCCGTCCGAATTGTTGTCGATGACAGATATATTAAAATGTGTTGTGGTGACACTGAGGCACTGCGCTTCTTTTGCTTGTACATGAGGGATGCTTTACAGTAAAAGCCCATCTTTGAAGACTGTGTGTATGTGCGTGTTTAGGGGGTGCAGGGCAGGGGTGTGTGTGTGTGTGTGTGTGTGGGGAATAGATTATTTTAACATGCAACATGACACATTCAATCCACATCAACCTTTCTTCTCTCCACCTATTAACAGTTGAAGAAGACAATGATGCTGAAGCACTGGAGAAGAACACAGACAAGTCGTCCTCGTCGGCATGAATGGATCCAAAGACACTTAACATTTGATGTGTATACCCAAAGACATTGTAAAGAAGCACTCTATCCCATCTGGCAACAAAGCACTTCACACTTGCTCTCCAACTCCCTATCTCCCATTAAACAGGGATTGCTGAAGGACGTTGCAGTGGGCGTATGTGGGAAATCTGGAAGAAGGGCCCAGGAACGTGAAGGAATACTGTGTTTTCCAAACTCCAAACTCGAGCTATGTGCAATGACAGAGGCTGGTCTTGTAAATGAGCCTGGCCTGTCCTACCGGGATATAATGAAGCAATTAGAGAGACTGAGCGAATTATATCATTAACATCAAACCAGCCCCCCCCTCCTGTAATTTGATACACAGTTAGCTGAGATGCTAACAGTGGTTGATGATGTTAATGGTAAAATAGCAACGTCGACTTCTCTTCCACAGTGAATTTCGAAAGGGATTCACAATGTATTTAAGGAAAAAAGGCTATTTATTAAATCTTTGGATACATTTTTTGCAGTGTTGGAGGTCTGAGCAAATATTTTATAGAGAATGGCAGAGAAAAATGGCAGAGATTCTTTTGATTGATGTTTTTTGGATGTAGCTTGACTAAGGGATTACCATTGTGTACCCCCTCCTTTATGGTAATTTCATACATGTATTTGATGTTTCTGATGACATGGGTTAGATCAGGTATGTGAAGTTAAAAAATGGAAACACTTCTGTTGCATTACTATTGTACTACATATTTACTGTAGGTGTGTGCCAAATAACCATGACAGAAATATGTATTTCTGTGTTCTCTTCACTTGCACAGTTTTATTAATATTTGGTGTTCTTGTTTACAGGGCTTTTTTTCATACTAGTGATGTACTTTAGTCATGCATGACGAACCTCAAGACCTCAAGAGAATCTTCTTGATATAATGGCTAATGTTGTGTTTACTTCACAGAACATTTCTACGGGAATATCTGTAATATTAAAGATTTTGAGAAACAGAAAAAAGCAGATGTTTTTGTCACAAATGATTCTCTCTCTCTCTCTCTCTCTCTCCCTCTCCCTCTCTAATGCCCTATTTGGCCTGGTTAAATCTGTGTGTGTAAATCCAGGGGACGTGACATTTCCGTAGCTGCCGTGTGCTTTGAATGATTCATGGTATGGGACAAGCTTTTGCCAGTGTGAGGCGTTTTACAGCGGGTCTACCAAGATCGCAAAAATCACATGGTGTGTCAGTGAAAATATCAACCACAGAAGCCATAAGAGCGCACTGGCGTGGAGCTTCTTGGATTAACAGTCATTCGAAGCACACGGACCGGACGGGCTGCCATGGCAACAGATGCACCTTGTGTGCAGCATCGTCGAGGGCTGCGCTGTAGGGATAGTGGGAGCGGATCACGCTATTCAGGAGGAGGGCGCCTCCGTCTGCCTTCTCCAGCAGCGTTCATGCTGTTTTTAGCAGTAGTTGCACCATGCCAGTCTTGCAGTGCCATGGCTGCAGGATTCAGATGTGTGCGTTTTCAGGATTCAGAAGTGTGCGTTTTCGCACAAAGGCACGTGGCTGAGTCCTCAGTCCGCTGGGTTTGCGAGCGAGTACAGGGCTCGAGCACCATCTGACCCTTGAATGCCGTTGAGTAGCTCCACCCGTGAAACAGCTTCACTATGAGAAACAATAGAAACTGGCATGAGCTACAAACAGCACTCTTGCTATAAAAAAAAAGTTCCTTCCTGGAGGCAAATGGGTGTTCTGGGGTCATTTTGGGTGTAAGCAGTATTTGCATTCTGCTTGTGTATTCTGGAAAACTCACAATTAGGGAATACTGTGGTATGAAGATCAACTAAGAATAGCATTATCTCTCATCAGAAGCTCCTTACATAACGCTCTGGGGAAGTTGCCCCCCATCGCATGCCCTTCTACCCCACTGGTGTACTGTGTTACAGACATGCAAATATTGAGATACAGCGTTGAATTTGCATTTCTCTGTGTGCTGTTTTGTTTTTGCAGCGTGGGGCCTCCCTGGTCGGGATGCATGGTACCGTCCCCTCCTCTGAGAGGGACTTGCGATCAGGAAAAGGCCTGCTGGGCGAAGGGTCACAGCTCAACCAGGAGGAAACTTTTTGGTGGTTTTGAAAGTAATTGGTGGAAAGTTTGTGGGATGCCTAGGTTTCATACTGTAAAGCACGGTAACCACACGATATGACGCGATGTTTGGAAGGCAATTTTTCCCCCTGAACTGTTTAAGCACAAAGAGCTAAAGTCTTTTGAAACCTCTCAGGTCCTGAACATAATTTTATTTTTATTTTTTTATGGATGCAGAAAGCAAGACCTTAAAACCTAGTATTTCATATTTGAAGCATTGCCTGAATGCCTTTCTTTTTGTCACCTAAAGAATATGATTTCTAGAGCATGTCAGAAAGGTGCTTCATTAGTTCTATGTGACAGATAAAGCAGTGCCAATTTCTAAATCATCAGTCAATAGAAGCCAAGAGTGTGGAGTGTAGATTTCTAGGGCTGGGTGTTGTTTTCGGTGTCTGAGGCAAGAGAAGCACTCTGTATGTACCCCATGCACACCAGATAAGAGACACGCTGTTGCCTGACTGGACTGTTTCCATGGTAACCATTACAGGTTTTAGCTCCGTTCACTGCTGCAAAGTCGTTGTGGGGGGGGGGGGGGGGGTACGAGAGAAGTTTTCAGAGAGGGAGAGGCGTTTTTGGTGCAGAGGCTTCAAAAGAAAAAGCCATCTGGATAATGCATAATGCTATAATGTGTGTGTGTGTGTGTGTGTGTGTGTGTGTGTGTGTGTGTGTGTGTGTGTGTTCATCATTTACATACAGAGAACTGTCTGTGGAAATCTTAATTGTACCTTATTCTGTTAGGGTTTGATCTCATATTCTCTGGAAATGAGCTTAGAACAGCATCTCTGCATACAAACCAATACACTAGTGCGTATCACAGAATACAGCTGGATTTAGTTAGTGTCTATTCATGGCAAAAAAAGTTGCAATTGTTGCATAGTTTATGTGCTCAGAATAAAACAATTAACTGCATTTGCATACGTCTGTATGCTTACCGTAACACAAACACGCTACTACACAACCATACTGCACAATAGGTGCTGAGACTGGCAACAACCCATACAAACTATGGGGATGTAGAGCCAATCAGTAGTTCCTGCCAGAAACAACAGGAAGCATGTCAAAAAATAACTACATAACCTCCAACAAACCACAATGCTTCTAACTTAATACCTTCTTTAATGATTACTTATAGAAAACATCATCAGTAGTGGAAGAAGCAGGGGGTTATAATATATCAGTGTTATAAAGGAAAGAATGCATTATTAAGAGAGTTATAAGACAGGATTAGCAGTGTATTTCTGGAGAATGACTGCTGTCCAGGACTGATAAAACAGATGGACATGTCTTAAGGCAAGCACACTGTAGGCCTTTGCTTAGTAAATTCCTCATGTACTGGCAACAACAATTTAATCTGAGCCAGGAATAAAATAACTGCCAACATAGTTTCTGTTGGCAAAAAAAAAACAAAAAACACTGATTTCAGTCTGTTTAGAGTTACTAGTCAATTCAAAGCCTAATTAGCTAAGATTAGTTAGTCAATTCAAAGCCTAATTAGCTAATCAAATAAGCTTTTTGATTCACATTTAACAGATAATTAAACCTCATGTAGCCTGTTGTGACTAAATTAATGGTGTAGCACCTAATACCTTTTTCAAAATATATTTTACAGTATGCTGAGCAATAGGTTTGCCAAACATGAATCAAGTCTAGCATAAATTGCTATAATGAATCACCACTGGAAATTCTCTTTAGCATGAATTTCAGGAATGAGAAGCTGATTTATAATAGTCTAGGGTTTAGTCTAAAGGTGGTGATGGGTGATCTGCTACTGTTACAGAATAATTGCATCAGATTTCAATATCATTGTTCATTTAATGAATACATGTTCAGGTATCTGACCACATTTCAACAGTATCCCTGCTATGGTCCCCCCTGCCCACCTTGTCCAATTAGATTGATGCTTGGTTTACTTTTACTCTATTGTGTTCTAGTGTTCAGCTAGCATTAGCTTATTTTATTCCACATACTAAATATTCCATGCAAAACAGTATTGTTCATTGACAAAAACATGCGAATTTATCTTTTTTCCTTCGACTCCTTTTAACTCAAATGCTTGAGTAGAATTTTATTTATCTGTTATGTCATAATTTAACAGTTATTAGAAGCCTAATGTGTGGGTTGCAGTTCTGTAGGGCTGTCTGTTAGTAATTTAAACACAAACCACATATTTTATGTCCCAAGATTTCTTAGCTGTCTCACTGTTACTTGTTTGTGGAGTTTGGAGTTACTGTAGGAACCCCTACTTTTACAAAAAGTAAGAGCTATTTTGATTAACTCCTCCTGGAATTATTTCTTAAAGTAGTTTTGTTTCTAACTCTTTTTGTTTTATGAGTGTGAACAACCTTTCTTCTGAAATCCATGAAAACTGTTTAGATAATACGCGTAATGAGTCTATCTACATTATAATGCACATTTCTTCGTGGAGAACCACCGAC
>JAOYMR010000018.1:4020875-4044505 GCA_025802075.1 Tenebrosternarchus preto | reverse complement strand
CCCCCAACATAGCCAAGCCCAAATGTACTCAGCATCACTCTTCTGCTCGGTACCTGTTACCTAGCAACAGTCTTCAAATACACCCTCATGTCTCACTGGGCATAAGAGCTGTCTCCAAAATGTCACTGGCAGTGCTGTATGAGTCAAGCCTGCACACATTTGGTCATATTATACGTCATAAACATTAGCCAAAAAAAAAAATGTTCCTAAAAATATGACAGAAGAACTTTGAGAATAACAGAAGATACTTTCAGCATATTACACACTGTTTAAACAAAGTGAGGTGTATTCAGCTGTTCTCAAGCATAAATTTCACAGAGAGTTGGCTTGCTGCCTCTGTTCCACAGCCCATATTGTGGAACATGTTTTGGTTCTTAAGACCTAACAGAGTTAAAGGCTATTTGGCAGTGAAGTTCAGGAGTGAACTTGTGGGACAGATGCTCTAGCCTCCACAACTGGAATCATGTAGCAGCTGGTTTTCAACGATCCATAACATCAAGACATTATTAATACGTCTGTGGTTTAGAGACGGGTCACATGCTGTCACTAGTGTTCTACACAAGGTTTTTAAAAGGCATATTGAAAACAATCATCTTATATATTTGTCTCATCCTACCTCTATATCCTGCAGACAAGCAGTAGTTAAAATCCCCAGTAAAAACACAGGTTCACTCAATGGCTATATGTCATTTTTATTTAGATCAGGTTTCATATGATCGTGTCTGTGCACAAACCAGAACTATTCTATTCTGATCTATACTGATCCTGACGCAGAGGCCTCCTGCACACGCGCTGGCTGGTCCTGTGCGTACCTGTGGAAGTGACGCTGACTGAAAGACAGTCCCGGCTGCACCTGGATCAGCTCCAGGGTCTTCATGGGGTTCTTGTAGGGGGCGTCGGTGCTCAGGGCGCGGAAGGTGCTGAAATCATGCGTTCCCGACAGGACGGTGCAGGCCTCACGCATGACGTCCACGTTCAGCTCCCTGTCAGGAGGGGATCGGCACGGTCTTCAATCCTGCTCTAACTCACCTGGTCTGAGTCAGGTGTATTAAGAACTAGCAACAGGCAATGGCTGAGCAGGAGATGCAAACTGCGCTTGCGTGAGGAAATGCAGCTCTACAGAAGCTGTCCTTGGTGTCCTTAAGGTTTTTTTTTTTTTTTTTTTTGCAGTGTGAGTTTTAATTACTGCATTGTTGCGTTAGGCTAAAATGTGTTGCCCTGGCAACAAGAGCCAGATGTCTTCTTCAAGGAAAGGGTTCAAATGATATTAAGTTAAATCAGGTCAGATAAAGAAAAGCCAGAAGTAAAGGAGTAAATTGGAAGGAGAACATGGGTGATTATGAATAAGAAAGAGGGGAGTGTGTGTGTGTGACTGTGTGTGTGAGAGACATACAGAGAGCGAGACTGTGGGGGTGTGGTTACTGCAGAAGCTCAGGCCTGAAGCTCATCCTGCCCTACTTTCTCCCAAAAAGTGAAGTAGGAAGAGAAAAGCTGCGTTAAACGTGCCGGCGTCGTCCCGGGAGACCAAGCGTTGTGCTCCGATGTTTACCCAGGCACGCTCCGAAGACGCGGCCTCCGAGCGGTGCCCCCTCCTGGCCGTGCAAGTGCGGCACGGCCTCCGGCACCCGCCTCCCTCAGGCCCGCTCGCGATAAGCCGCTCCCCCTGCTCGCCTCTGACCCGTCACTGCTTGTGTGGGTTTACATTTCTGCCATGGTTCCTTTAATGGCAGAGATGGTCTACTGCTCTCTCTGTGGGGTTCTGAGTAGCGGCAAAACCCACCAAGGAGTGTGGGGGCTCGGGAGTTTACTGGGCATGTGCAGAAAAAGGGGGAGGGGTTTGGGGGAGAGAGACTCACGTGCTTTTTAATACCCAGCATAGATCCTGCTCCATTAGAGGTAGTTCTGTGTAATGATGGATCCCTGTGGCCAAGCGGTACACGTAGGTCCTTGACATGGCATGAAAACGTGCGTGGAAGTCATTCCGCACACGGTAAGATCTGGTGATTCTGTTAAACAGGGAATGCATTTTTTACATTATAGAGGTGGATGCTATGTTGTATTTGCTTTTTTTTTATTTTTTATTTTTAAATAATACCTGTCTCCAGTTTCTAAGAAATACTCAAAATGTGATTAGTTTTGAAGCAAGCAATACATTTAAAAAAAAAAAGGTTCATTTTGAAGCATTAAACTGGATGAAAACATTTAGACTAAAATGTCCACAATAAGGCACTGAATGCTGCTGAAAACAAAGGTTTAAGTGAAAGGTTCCAGCATGGGACTAACGGGTTTTCCAACATGTGCTCCAGTTCTTCAAAAGAATGAAGGCAGGAGGCATTTATCGATTAACAGACTCAGTCTCAGTTCAATACAGACAAACATGTGGCGAGATGCAGTGTAAACAAAAAGATAACGGTGAGCAACATCTGTTCAATTATTAATTAGAGCTCTTTAGAGCGTTTACTCAACTAACCATTAAACAACACTGCTCCAGAGGTACAATTGAACACATTCAACCCAGTTGATCAGTGTAACCAACAGCATTTAAACTGTGAACGTCTGGAACTAAACCACAACACTGGGGTTTCTTATCCCGCTTTAAGAAATCTAGTCTGTATAGGACCATATGTTGATATGAACAGCATGTGTAGAACTGACTGAATGCACCTAAATTACTGGTAAAGACTGCAATCAGATTGTGGTCTGATTAAGAATGATGTGGACTGATATAAGAATGGTCTGTACATTACAGTTCCCAGTGCATCTGGACAATATATAAAAACATTGACTGAAACTGCTGTCAGCTGCACCGCTGGAGGTTTTCATCATAATTAGTATTTTCTACATTAATATCTGTAGGGCGTCCTGCCCTTTGAGAGGCCATGGGCTTTTGCAGTCTAACACAATAGCTGTCGTTCTACATTAAACAGTTATGCAATGAAATCCCACGAGCCCTTAGGAAAAGACCCGTCTATCACCCCCCCCCAAAAAAAAAAAAAAACTTGTTTATGACATAAGTGTAAAGGGAGTTGTCTGAGGAAAGTCTATTAGATGCAGTAAGAGTCTGAATTATGTGGAAATGTGAACTGAAATCATGTTCAGAACATACACTGCTTGTTGACAAGCACCTTCTTGAGTGTTTTCATAAAGGTTTGTACCTGTGATTCATTTACCTGCCGTCAGCAAATATGACAAAGCATGTTTATATTGGCAGTTTGGAAATCTGAGTTAACAATAATCTCACAACACAACCAATCTTAATCGTGGACTTCCTGGAACCCAATCCTACACGCTACAACATACGAGCCTTCTTGCATCCTCTTTCATCACCATTGAGTTAAAAGGTCAACCCACACTGAGTTTGTAATTTAATGTGGCAACTAACCATTAAACAGACTGGAAGAATTTTAGCCAACCAGGCAATCTGCTGGTGAGTGGAAAGGGTTCATTTTAGCAGGTCTACTTTAAGAAACATTCTTCTCTGAGGTATAATCCTTTTCTTCAACCCCAACTTAAAACCAAGAAACTCTACTGACCACCTCTTAGGTTATATGGTCACAATGGCCAATCTGATCTGATCACAGCCCAACAGTACATCTGTAATCTGATCACAGCCCAACAATGCATCTGTAATCTGATCACAGCCAAACACTCCCCTGCTTCCAAACCCATCCACTTCTAATACTCCATACCTTCTGAAGGGCCCTACTCTTTAATTTACCAAAGGATTTACACAACAGAGCCCTGTCTCACACAGGTCTGTAACACCAAATCCTACTAATCCCTACTGATTAACTTTATTCAAGCATTACATTCTTCTGTTTACAGTAACTGACTTAATACATCTGCTATTTTCTTATTAATGTCCAATTATTTAAATATATAATCATTTATAAATCTCTAATAGGTCTTTAAGGAAAAAATTCCCTTTAGATGGAAAGTACAAAAAATGCTTAATGGCTTTGTTACATAAAATTCTGCATGAAATGTTCCAGTTTTTTCTTCTCAAAAAATGACCACATAAATATTATCTGATCTCTTAACACTGCCTGACAACAGGCGTATTTTTAGGAGATCGAGATAATATGATCTGCATTTAAGAGAGAGTGAGGGTCTGCAGAGAAAGAGAGAGAGAGAAAATTCAGCACCAGAAAAAATGATACAGTTCCCTAAATACCACACATTTTCCATTTGAGATTTACAATAAAAAAGAGACACAAAACTTAAAACAACTGGTTATCGTGTCCAAGGATTGAAGAAATAGTCCAATATATTATATATGTGCATATCAACATCGTTGTTATTTTTGATCTCATATTGTCTGCTGACAGCATTACAAAACTGCAAAAGTTCTGAAGTGGTGGAGTGCCAGCGTGCTCTGATTTAACCCCGTCTCCATCCTGCCACAACCGATCAAACCTGATCTTAGTCTCTGCAATCACCTGATGTGTTTAACCTGGTTCAGTTATGCAGGGAGAGTCCTACACCCAAATCCTTAAACTGTAATACGTCATATTTTAATGTGTAGCTCCAGCATAACTAAGTTACTGATGTGTTCAAGATGGTTGAATCCTCGAACAGCCTCCATGTTTTAGCAGGTTCAAGATAAAATCCTTACAGAGCTCATCAGTCTTAGAATACGCAAATGAAGGATCCGTCTCTCACCTGATGGGCTCTGGTTTTAGATTGAAGTTTAAGGCTTCCATCAGCTGTTGTCCTCTGAAAGCAGGTTTACACCCCATGCGGACGACGTCTAGGTGTGCAGAGTTAGACAGAGCGTGGACACCCGTGTCCGTACGACTGGAGATGAACACAGATACCTCATTCACAGGCTTTAGCTTCCGCACTGCATTCTAATGGAGAGAAGACAACACAAATAACACAGGACTTTTACACAAGAGTAAACTGTTAAATTCATTTTACACATGGGAACTACAAAGGATTCCTTAGGCCCAGTGCCTTCCACAAAAATCTGTTTTGTTCCTTAATGGCATGTTAGAGCCTCAGCCTGAATATCAGAAGATAACAGCGTGTGCCTGTGTGTGTCTGTCAGAGGCAACAGCCAGACTGTTGCTGCATGTAATACAGCAGCAGCTGCTCATCTGTCTGTTATACTGGTATAACTATCCATATTTGATCAATTTCACTTTCTCTCCACAACTGAGCAATAACATGTGGGCGATTTTTTTTTTTTTTTTTTACACAGAATAATGTTTTCCTTTCATGAGAACATCCACAAGCTGCTAAATTAAATAACTAAAGAGAGTTCATTCTCATATTCTATCCTGAAATTTCCTGAGATGATCTTTTTTTATGTTTTGATGTCTAAACAGACTTAATTAAGCAAAGAGGACTTCGGTAATCATCCACTTCTTTCAGTATGGGTGACAGCATAGTGCACCCATGTGGTAGTGCTCCACAAACGTAATTTGGGGCTGGCACTGGTACAGTTCTTTCCCTTCTTATACGAAGAAACATTTGATGTTGGAGTTTAGTCTGAGCTTTGAGGTGGTCAGAACATTGCCAGCATTTCTCTCCCACAGTATAACACTCACAGACTTGAAGACAATCCAGGACACCACATGAAAGAAACGTACTGCCTTGCCAACAGGAAAAGTACCGCATGTGACCATAAAATATTTTTTCACGTCAATGGTATTTTGTATTTATGCACAACGACACGGACTAGAGATGCCTGCACAATTTGTTCGCTGTTTATTAAGTCATCATAAACGCAGGTACACCTTTGACCACAAAAATACGCATCCGACTCGCTGAACCCAACGTACGATGAACAGACGTTTCTCCGTAAAGGTGAGCCTAAATTCCTTAGTCTGCGTCTTCAACATGTCGTGTAAGAGAAGTCTGAATCTGACCTCCAAGTGATTCTGGACGCCCTCCCCTTGCTGGTAGGACGGAATCTTCATGACACCACTGGAGGGAGTGTGCAGCATACTATAAATACGAATACTAGCTGTGGTAGTATTCACAACGTACTTATCTTAAATTCACAAAGATGTGCTGACCTGTATTTGGACCCGATGTACTGAAAAAAGATGAGATAGCGAGAACTGCTTTGTTGCATGATCACTTGCTTTTCAAATGCACCTAAAGCGTCACACTGTAATAAAATATAACGAGTACTGGGAAGTTGAAGAACATTAATGGAATATCAGCAAAATGAAACTCCAGGAGACTATTAGGTAGCTCAAACCCAGTAAAACCACATTTAAAACAAAGCCTGTTTTCGGCTGCATTAATAGTGTTCAACATGAACGTATTAACTAAATGTTATATAGCTCCTACGAAACGAGGAGCGATATAGCCTCCAGTACACATGTGGACAGCGAACATAAGGACAGATTCAAACTGCTTCTGCTGTCAGAGGTTTCGAAGCCATGACACTGCCTGTAGAAAAAAGACGAGTTTCAGTCATCGTTGTTAAAACGTGCAAAAAACATTCGCTCTGGAAAAATGTTAACAAAGGCTAATGGTTTTTAATGTTCGTTGTTCTTCATAAGCTTTAAAATATTCCGGAAACCGTCGTTGATAACCGTACGGCATTTTTAAATGGAGCTTGACACCGTCAGCGGCAAAACTCGTTCCTGGTCCTTCAAGAGTCTGTAGCCAGCCCTCGCGAACTGTTTTTGATGACGTAAGTGTAGAGGGGGCGTGGCAGTGCTGGAGGTGGTTTATTATAGATGATCTAAAAAAACTTGTACTGTAAAAAACTTGTTCATTGCAGTGAATGACACAAATGTCTTCATTCAGACGGCATAGTATAAAATTATGGTATGCTGTCATATGTATTTCCTTTAATATAAAACTCGGAATCCTCAAGTCATTACACTCAAAACAGCATCCTTATAACAAAAGGAATCTGTTCTTGTAACTTACAGATTGTATAGTTTGCTTTAACTTTTAGGCACGGCGAAAACAACAATAAAAACAGCCATAATCGTGCTTTTTCAACGCCGATCAGAAAACAAGTGTTAGCTATCTCTGACTCTATATTTGCGATGATAGTTTAGCTCGTATGACGTTGTCATTGTTTGTCGTTTAAGATCACAAACAATAAAATATTTTTTAAGAAGCATTTGTCCTTTGGTTCTTTGATGTATACATTTGTCAGTGCTTGAGCTGCTGTTTCTTTGCTGTGTGTTTCCAGGATGTTCTTTTTAACTTACTGATGACACCTTATTAACTCGAGCAAAGATTTTTCCATAGTTTTTAAAGATCATTTTAAGGCCACTGTCACTTTTCATTACAGCAAGGTCTATTATCTAATAAAGTTGTCCTGTAGCTTATTCTGCTGGTTAATTTCGAGAGCAGTGTGGCATTTATAAATTCCACGATCTGTTCAAGATACAGGTTTAGTAAGATTGTTTATGTTATGATCCCTAAGTCTCCAATGAGCCGTAAGTTATCATCGAACTTTAACGACGGTCCCTTACTTAGGTGCAGCGGCGGCCAGTCATGAAATTGAAGCACATTAATTCTGAGCAGTGTGTCACAGTGTCACTATTACAGCAGAGTAGACAACCTCAGCGCACACGAAGAGAATCACCATTTACAGGACAATTTAACGTACAATAACACATGCAATGATTTTTTACATTTCTGCTTGAAACCGGACTAAAAAGCAAAAATGACGGTGGATTTTGAGGACTGTATCAAAGATTCACCCCGGTTCAGGTAAGAGACTGTAGACTATGCGCATGTTCAGCTCTCAGAAAACCAGTTTTTTAGCGGTCGCCTGTTGGACACTGAATTTTCGCGAGTTTTACAAAACACACCGCATAGGATGTTTTCATGGTACTGTACATTCAGTTGCTGATGATTTACTCTACGTTTTACAGCCAGGTCCAAGTCAGTCGTGTCAGTTTTACGGTTGCTGAAAACTACAGACAGAATGTTATATTTTTCCCCGTGTGGGTTGATTTTCTGATTCGTGATTTGGATTGAACGTCCGTTTAGACTCAACCAGTGATTCTATATGTTTCACCGGGAAACCAGTTGAATATGAGCGCGTGTTAATGGGGATCCCTTGCCGAAAGTGTTGCGTCGGATGTCGCACCATTACTTACAAATGTTTCAGATCGAAAGCTCGCGTGAAAGGAGGACGCGGTAATTATCTAGGTTATTACAACCAAACGTAGGTTTGTAACACGCAATACAGTGTTATGAGGAATCTTTAATTGTGCGGATATTGATGAATCACTGGCATGGAAAGTACACATGTCGATACATGTTTTGCCTCACCATAGCTATATGAGCATGTCTTCACAGACGGGCTTATTTCACGGAATGTATATATCTGGAATTTATGCTCTTATTCTACGAAATTCTGTTGCTTGTCTCTTTTGAAGCTACAAGATCGTTTCTGAGTTAATAGTGTTAATCTGTTTGGCAATGTAACAACAAGGTTGTTACCTTGCAATTAATGCAGAATTTGCTATCGTCAGATCTATTAACTATACCGTCTTTAAAAAATACACAAAAATAAATAATTCCACTCCAACAGATACAAGGGTCAAGACGTCAGTTGTACATTATTTTCGTTGGGGGTCAATGCTGCCTTCTTCTGACAGGCATTTTCAAATAATTCTAAAATAGATGTCCCATATATAACACAAAAATATGGTTAATTGTAGTAATAGTTCAACAGTAAGCACTTAGTAAGCACCTTAATAACAGGATCTCACACCCTCAAACGCATGGTTCCAATTATACAATTTTCTCTCACGTCTCTTTTGTACCCATCTGGAGGTTTTGAGGTGAGCTCATTCTTTACCCTTATTATGATCTAATTGCTCTGTGACTCAAATTTAGTGGATGTCCCTGGTCTTGTTTACCAAACCTTTAAGTTAGGATCCTGGATTAGGTTCAGGGTTAGCCTTTGATGTCCTTATAAATGTGGACATTGGAAGCTGATCCTTGATCAGTTCTTCTGCCCTGAGGCAACTGATAAATAAAATCCCAGAAATTCTATATGTAGCCAATGATAAGTGCGACATTCTGTCTTTACTTTTAGCTCAGATGTGGGTGTGTAGGAAGCTATATGAACACTTTTCCAACACTGTAATGGAGGCCACATGGCCTGGAACCAGGTCTATCAATCTCTTTCTTCTTTTTTTCCCCCAGCTTGTGTTTAGGTCGCACACGAGCCAATCGTTCGCAAGTCGCGTTTTTGCTTCTCTGTTCCCACCAAAGATGTAGGTACGGTTTCTCCCTACATCTTTGGCTTCTCCCTAGAGTCTGCATTTCGACTTCACCGCCTAACGTTTGCCTCGGCCTCGGGGTGGTGAGTGATGCTCGGCGCCTCGACCTTTACCAAGTCAGAGAGGCCTTTGAAGGCCTGTGGAGACGGGACTCTCCCTGGGGAGGTGGATATTCTGGGCTGGGCTGCAGCACGCGACCTTCTTCAGCACGTTCTTCTCTCGTACGCGAAAGCTAACAGAAAACAGCGGCTGCAGAGCTGATCCCACCACTCTGCTAAATGGCGACATGACGGCTTTATGACGCCGCCGAGGTGCCGTCAGGGTGAACTGTAGTCGTGTTTCTGCCTCCCTGGGAAGGTCATAAACTGCATGCAGGGAATCTTTCATTGATATGAACAGACAAGACTATATACTTTTTTTGAGTTGCCAATAAGAAGCATATCATTCCCTTGTTAATGAGAATTAAGATCACTAAGATTAAATACCAGACATCCACACTTGGCTACTTTCCTCATGTGTCTGCTGTCACTCTGTTCACAGGAAACATAGAAAGAGGAGTAATTACTCATGTACTTTATTACCTCTCAATCCTAAATTCAGTAATTTCACTGCTATTAGACATTTACTTAAAAGTTCTCATTACAATAAAAATACATGAAAATTACAATATTAGTTAAAATGCACAGAATCCATCAGGTTAGAACAGATTGCCATGAGTCTTCAGACATTGTAGAATTAGGAGTTGCAGTGTTCAGGGCATGTTCAGTTTCTCCTCAATGTTCAGACACGTTGAGACGCTTCTGAGCTGACAGGCTCTCACATGAACGCTGTGACAAACAGACAGACTGACTGACTGACTGCTGTGGGTGTTGCATAATGCTGAAAACTTGAGCCATTGAGAATCTTAAGGAATGCTCTAGAAAGATCTTCCCACGCACTACTTGTCACCTGTCAAACCGCCTGATGTTTATATACCCCTGCCTGCCTCCTCCCGCAGGCCTGAACCTGTCAGATAGCAGGAACCGGGCAGAATAAGGTGGAGCAGGGGGGATTATAGGTGGAATATCAGGCAACTCGGAATGTCTGTGATTCCAGTAGGCAGAATATCCTGACCTATTAGGACACATTGAAAGGAGCCAAGCATGAGTTGGTCCAGATGGGAGGGTCTCCGTTGTTTATTTTTATTGTTTATTGTTGTCTATTATTTGTTTAATTGATCAGATTCTAATTTTTATCAGAATTGTTTTTCTTATTAACAAAGATTCCGGTTGTGACGTTCTCCTAAATGCTGGATAACCTCTCTGCCTTTGCTCAGAACATTCCAAACAATCAATAATGAATATGGAACTGACTTTGTGAAAGTGCACTGCTCTATTAACAAAATGTAAATTAAGTGTATGGGAGTGTGATCTTCTGCTTGACCTTTTCATTAGTCTCTCTATCCCCCTCTCGTTTTCTGGAACACACACACACACACACACACACTTGGAAATTGTCTCTGCTCTGCTTGGAATCACAACCTTTGGCAGCCTCTCCTCATGGAAGCACTACAGACCAGTGTTCTTCCGCACACACACAATGTAAACCCCTGCCCCCCCACCTCCAGGTGTGCATCGTCATGCCAGCTGGTCCATTCAGTTTAGCGGGTCATCTGCCATTCCTTCAGGGTACCCAGAACACTTGATTATCCCACAGTCTCTTACCTAAAGGGCAGACTAGAGGTGCCATCCAACTGTCACAGTTTACGTGGTGCTGATAGCATGCAAAAAGACAATGACCTCATAGGGTAGCTGACAGAACGGGCTCGTCCTGTTCACACGTGGCTTCACATTCACGCTTGTTCTCCCTCTGCACTTCCAGCAGACAGGCAGCCATGACCCCAGAACACAACACGTGTTCCTAATGACTGCTGTTCCCTAATTAGCATTCTGGAATGCGTGTAAAAATGTATGGTTTATGATTGAACATGCTGGGCTGTCTGGCATGTGCTGTCCATAACTGGACTGTGGATTAACCATAATTTAGATTTTGTATTCAAGTGCTGATTTTGGAGAACAAATGCATTTACCCGACATCATGAGGCGTTTGTCATTGTTTTATATTTTGAGTAAAAAGTTGTTTTACCTACAGACTTCAAGCACCACAGAAATGTCTGTCGGTTTATTCTAGCAGGTGTGCTATCAGGATGTGATTTTCCCTTTGAACTAAAGCTTCTCAGAGAAAGAATAAACGCTCAGCTTCCGGTGCCCAGGTCTAGGAGAGTGAGGTATTACTTATTGCAGCAGATTTCTCATCACTGGCAGCCATGGCAACAGGCTTTCTGGGTTGGAGGTGGATGCCGGCTTCTCTGCATGTGTGTGTGTGTGTGTGTGTGTATGTTTGTGTGTGTGTGTCCCAGTGTAGGTGGCTCAACTGATACTGGTTTAGTGGTCTCTAGGATGCTTTCCTGCACTGTGTCCTTCAAGACTTTCTTTCTTGGGGTTAGAAATAGTTAGAAATGTTTTAGAAAAAGATATTTACTTGCTACATAAACAGCACATTTCAAGATTACAGAGGATTTAAATGTAAAGAGGATGGTGTGTAACCCTTTCTGTTTATATATGTGAAGGTGTTTTTCTTAAGGGTTTTTGTTATATGTATTTATGTTGAGCAGAAATTCTGTTCAGATTTAAGTCTATACAGCATTGCTGTGCTTCAACAGTGTGTGTGTGTGTGTGTGTGCATGGTTGTATATCAGAATGCAAGACATGAATCAGATGAAAAAATTAGTATGAAAGTTTAATAAACTCTTGCATCAAAAAGTAGACTTGGGAAATGAAACAGTATTGTTTTATCGAGACACTGAATGTACATCTGAAATTAGAGGAACACACAGAGTGTAGGGTTAGTGATAGTGGACTATTTCAGATGTACTCAGTCAGAAAGGTTATTCCAATCATCAACCGTTCTATCTACCACCAAATGAGTGAAGTTCTACATAATGTGTACATAGCTATGGTTTTTTTTAACTTATTGCCATATTAAAACACTTTGCTGATCTCTCACTTTGGTTACATACTGACCAGTATTATGTTGAATTATATTATACCAAAAATAAGCATGTGACTACTTATGTGGTGGTTCTTCAGATCACCCACCAAAATTCTTAGATTGAGCATGATACTTACACAGTAATAGATTTTATTATATGATGTATATAATATCAGTATGGTGCAGCTGAAGAGCCTCGGCTGTGTTGAGATGGGATCTACTGAGGTTCATTGAAATTAGTTGCAGAAGTACTGATGTGAAGTACAGTTTTCCAGGATGCCAGTGTTCACACATAAGCACTATTGGTTACCAAGGACAGCTGTCTTACATAATCTGTGCTTTATTCTCAGGTCATCTGTCCAGAGTTTGGCAACACACATTTAGATGTTTTATGTTATATACTGGCAGTGCTTGGGTTATTGTTATGGTTAAGATTCTTTGGGCTAGCCAGAATTTTCTCTGTGCACGCTCTCAGGAGTTGTTCTTTTTAGGCATAAAGACGACCGTTCATTGGAGAGGGGAAGCTGCTAAGAGGTGCAGTATGTTTTGCAGTGATACAGAAACACACCTGTCCAAAAGGTTTCAGCTGGGAAACAGGATTAACTTTTCAGAGAAACGTAGTCTGTCCTCAGGTGACTTTACAGAGCTTGCCACCGAATCAGTCAGGCTGAAAACTAGTTCAGGACTCACAAATATCTTAAGTGTTTGTCATTGGCAAAGGGAATTAACGTCTTCTGCTGAGTCATACAGCGCAACACACCGCATCTCATACCTTTACCTAGACAATACCAGCTCTATGTCTTTCCTGTACACCCTCAAAAAACATGGCGAAACCAGAATGGTTGGCTCGTGAAGTATCTCTCACTTGAACGATAAGCTCTTCTTCTTCTTCTAACGAAGGTGCGACTTGTCCGTGTTTGTGTTCGTAGGGCGTGCTGTCATCCTCTGCCACACGATAACAGAAGAATGTTTTCGTTTGACTGTTCCGTTTTTAATTGCTTGTCAGGTGAATATCACTGACTCATAACACAGATTTCTGTTGAATGATCTCATCCATTCTTATCATATGACTGTGCTCATGAAAAGGCCTTTAGTTCTTCTAAAAAACTTTCAGGCAACACACCATGACAACTGACCATGACAACCAACTTCAATTCTTGTTCTAGACTTCCCACAGCCATGATGTAAGAATCAGTAAAATAATGGTAATTCATAAATTCCATTGAAAATAACAATGCCTTCATCCAAGTTGATTGTGGTTGGAAAAATGCCAACACACTATATGTTAGGACACACATAATGAAAGAAGATGGATGTTTTTTTAGAGAGCAGAGAGCGTTTGCGTGACAGAATGTTTCTACTTTGTGGTTAGGGTGCCCTGGACGATTTTTATGCAAGTTTTGAAATCCCATTGTGTGTGAGCTGCTGGGGATAATGTCTTTACAGCAGACTTTATTCTGGAATGAGGTCATAACTCAGTTCATAGGTCTCATTTTGATGACATGTTCAAGAGTGGGAGACCAGGTCTTTTAGGTACTGAAGGAAAATGACATGCACAGCAGAAGGACTTCATATATAATATTAATCCTTGGAGATGGGATTGGAAACAGCAGGTTCTTTCATTATGGTTAGTATGGATTCAGTCGTTTGTTTCTTAAGCTCTTCCAATCATTTTGTTATAAGATTTGAGCAGTGCGCTTTTGAAAGGGGGCCATCTGATGTAGCTCTGTGAAAGAGCATATTTTCAGATCAAAGTCTCCAGGGCATGTGTATTTACTTTTGAAAACCATTTCTACTAAACATTGAACTCTGAAGACAAAGACCTAAGCGGCCTTGGTTAAATCCATGTGATACTGTGGGCTGCTCTTTTTTTGTCATGGACTGATGGCAAAAACACAGAAGCACTGGCTCATGTCCGAATCCAGCAGTCTACTGAGCTGGAAAGGTAACTCAGCAGAACATCCGCTCCTCGGGAATCCCGCCAGGAGGAATTCCGGAATAGCCCACTGGGGCAGCCAGATGAAATTTGGTCAACTCATTTTTTATTAGTTATTCAAGACGTCTCTGCTAGTAACGGAGCTGTCTGTTTTGTCTGAGATGCCCATGGTTATAGCCTGATATCCAGTTATAGCCTGAAATCCTGCACAGTTACAGCCTGAAGTCCTGTGCAGTGTAACGCTGTCCTGTGCAGTGTAACGCTGAAAACAAGGGAGCGAGACACGAGCGCAAAAAAGGAGTGTTTTTGTTCTTCAGCAGAATAAAGCAATGCACAACGGCAAAGCTGACTGAGATACACAAAAACAAACACAAAACACTCTGGCAGAGGTACCTGAAGCATGCTGATGCCCCGAGCTGACGGCCTTGGTGGGGCACAGGACACAGGAGGAGACAGGAGGAGAGCACCTGTGGGGTTTAAATAGGGGCAAGAACAGCAAGACAACAGGTGCTGGTGACTGGGAGTGGGGTAGGAGCAGTGTGTGTGTGTGTGTGTGTGTGGCAGTGGGCGTGTCCCTTGTGCAGAGTTCCTGACACACAGTGACATGTAGTTGTAGGCTGATATCCTGTGCACTCAGCTGTGTGCTGAGGGATTTGTCTCCTCTCCTCTGTAACATTTTTAATGCATGGACCCAAGTCCTTGAGTCTCACCCAGACTACTGGGTACATCAGGAGTCTGAACGCAGCCTAAAATACACTCACCGGCCACTTTATTGGGTACACCTTGCTAGTACCGGGTTGGACCCCCTTTTACCTTCAGAACTGCCTTAATCCTTCGTGGCACAGATTCAACAAGGTGATCTTCTGCATGCCTCGGTTGTAACGACTGGTTATTTGAGTTGCTATTGCCGTTCTGTCAGCTCGAACCAGTCATTCTCCCCTGACCTCTGGCATCAACAAGGCATTTGCGCCCACAGAACTGCAGCTCACTGGATATTTTCTCTTTTTCGGACCATTCTCTGTAAACCTTAAAGATGGTTGTGCGTGAAAATCCCAGTAGATCAGCAGTTTCTGAAATACTCAGACCAGCCCGTCTGGCACCAACAACCATGCCACATTCAAAGTCACTTAAATCATCTTTCTTCCCCATTCTGATACTCGGTTTGAACTGCAGCAGATCGTCTTGGCCATGTCTACATGGCTAAATGCATTGAGTTGCTGCCATGTGATTGGCTGATTCGACATTTGCGTTAATGAGCAGTTGGACGGGTGTACCTAATAAAGTGACCGGTGAGTGTATTTCAGGCGTCTACAAACCAGCCGCTCAAATGTCACCGTTAGTGCTGATGTTAGTGCTGATGTTAGTGCTGATGTTAGTGCAAGGGAGCTGGAGGATAAAAGAATAAAATAACTTGTTTTACATTAACCAACTTATGAAGTCATGGTCATATTTGATGTTTACATATGTTTTGCATGTGGGTGTTGTCTGTTGGCTGAATGGTACTTGGATTTGCCTGGCGTTTTCCGATGTTCTGCCTTTTTCTGCGTGGATTAGTTCCAGACCAATCCCAGTCACGGTAGATTTCTCTCTCTCTCTTTCTCTCTGTCTCTCTCTCTCTCCCTCTCTCCTCCTCTCTCTTTCTCTCTCTTATTCATTCATTCTGGCCCAAGAGCCCTGCAGCTTACCCTGTTTGCTCACACTGCTTGCTGAAGCAGGGTCTTCGGGAGTTAAACCGTCACACGCCAAACTGTCACAGACACTCGCGCATCTAATGAAGGAGCTCTACAGATAGCATTTTCCAGTGACTATGGGACTCCAATGCATGTAGAAAGTCTGGAGATATGCAGCGACAGTTTGTTAGCTGTGTAAATCCTATGCAGTCTTCTGATCATGACACCAGGCCCAGCAGTTTCATCTACCAAGACACTGTCTTGATCTCTGGTACTGACTTTCAAAAGTTCCCCTGCAGTGAGTAGTGTAATGGTGTTTATGTAAACGTGTGTGTACGTATGTGTTTGTGTGTTTGTGTGTTGTACGATTGTCTCCCATCATCTTCTCATGCCTGGCTATTGCCCTGTGGATCGATTACATAAGGAACTACATCCAGCTTCAACATTGATTTAATAGGGACCTACTTGCCTCAGTTCTCTGACTGATGTCAGCAGTTACATCTCATTTAAACTAGTCAGCAGTGAAGGAATTCAACAAAAAAATCCAAAAACCCAAAACCATGACTTGTTGTAGCAGAGGCGTACATTCCACAGCAGGACAATTGGTTTTCCACGAGGAACCGACATTGGAAAATCAGAACGGCCGAAGCGTTGTTGTTCCTCTTCATGGATGGGTTCACTGGCAGGACGGAAGCGCACGTTCAGTGGTCCATGCGTTTGGTCCACTTCGCATCCGGATCCAGGCCCTGCGTTCTCCGAGGGTTTGGACCCGGCCCAATGCCTGCTGGCGGGCCAGACAGCTCCGCCAGGTCTTAACAGTGGTGGGAAGAGACGGGAAAGAGGAAATCTGAGCTGGAATGTGAGCTCAGCTGGATTCATCCTGAAACTATAAAGGCTCTGACTAAGGTTCTAGTGGACGCAGTGGATTAGAGTGCATTTGAATTACATGCATTGAACTCTGACAAGGAAAGCCAGGATGTCTGACACCAGATCAGTGATGGTTACTGGGAGAATGGGTCAAAAAGTCAAAGGTTTTGACCAGGTGAGATGATGAACATGCTAATGTCTATTCTACTGATGATAATTTACAATTGGAAGTTACATACAAACACACACAAAATCTCCAAATGGTAATTATTCAACAGACTTCAGATATCTGGATCACGGCTTCATTCTGTCCCAGGGCTAAACACGTATGTAATGATGTACATACACATTGTCATACATGTATCACACACATGCAGTGATGTTGAGGTCATATCCTTACTGGTTACATAGCACATTACAGACCACCCTGTGTGTTAATGTAAACCTGCATAGAGGAGCCTCTCTGTGTTTTCACACATGGTGCTCCTCTCTGTTCTTCTCAGGAATCCCTCCCTCGCTCTCCGTCCCCTTCCGTCTATAGAAACACCCCACCCCCACCCCTGGGGTCTAAACAAAAACTTTGTTTTTGTTTGTTTGTTTTTCTTTTAAATTTCTCCTGAAATGCCAGAACTGACCTTTATCTGGCAGACGTGTTACAGACGTGAACTGTAACATAACGCCTCTTGCCTTTGAGTCACCGAAATCTGTCGTTGTTTCAGTCTCCTCAGCCCACGCCAGGCTGCCATTTCTGCTGGCAGTAGTGCCCTGGCACAGCATGCGTCTGTAATGCGTGCTTTACACACACTCCTCACGTGCAGCTGTATTCGCAGCTGCATTTCATCTGTCTCACACACTGTCCTGAAACTCCGGGAGAGACGTCCTGTGCCTTCATTTGTTGTTCCTGCCTCAGGAAAGATTTTTTTTAATAAATGTTTTCTGAACAGCAAAATAAAGTCCTCGTGTTAGAACATTTATATGCCTTTTTAAATGATCAGCTCACAGATGTTCAGTGAATCTGTGCTTGAGGTTCAGGAAGCCAGCTAACGTATCTCCAGGCTTGGTATCTCCCACAAGGCTCCCTTCAGTGCAGTCACGTTCACCATGTCTCCTCAAGACGGGCGACCTTGGCTCTGAAAGTCATGGACAAGCTGGGTGTGTTTACTCAAGATTCCAAATCATGACTCAGTTGAAGATTTCAGAACAAACCACTTAATGGAGGAATTCAGCTCTCTCGTTCCTCCCTTCACTGTGGTGAGAAGGGAAGTTAACGGAAACATCACGGCCAATAGGCTTATGGGTCAAAATTCAGCTAACCTATAGGAGTTAATAACCAGTGCTTCGCACAATAAACAGCCCTACCATCACCAATTGTAGTGATAATAGTGATAATAACAGATCTTTCTCTCACTGTCTTCACTTTCCTTCACAGAGACGTTTGCGAGAACCGTCCTGCACATCTTCTTCATAAATGTTTTAACAATAATTTAACGTCACTCTAAGGTTCCAGCATGTCATTGTTTCTCAGGATTAAAAACATGGTCTGGGCCAGTGTGATGTGTTCATTACTGTATAGACATTCTTCTGCGCCAGGGAGATGTGTTCATTACTGTATAGACATTCTTCTGCGCCAGGGAGATGTGTTTATAACTGTATAGACAGTGATTTCTGATGCTTGGCTGCAGAGCAGGAATGTTTGGAGTGTCGAGCACTTCTCTGTACACCCATAAACAGGTCTTACCCTCTTTCTCTCTATGTTTCTTTCTCCTACTTGCAAAGCAGGCAGTAAGTTTATAACACACTTTTTTTGGTGTTGTGTTGTTTTCCCTTAGAAAGGCTTCGTCTTTTACTTTGTGTTCTTGCAGACTGTGCACTGGTGTTTCTCTTGTGGTTACTGCGAGTCAGTAGAGTTCCTTGTGCAGATGAAGTCCGGAGTTCTTCTCACTCACTCTCTCTCTCTCTCTCTCGCTCTCTCTCTCTCTTTCTGTCTCTCCCTCTCTTGGCCACTCTCTGCAGGAGGTAGCCAGACCACAAGCTCTCTGGCATGGGTTCAGATTGTCTGGCTAGTATGCTCACCTCAGTGGTGGACCACAGTGCTGACAGCTCGAGGGCGTGCTGACCTTCGGTGTTTATTGAACCATAGTAAAATATCTTCATAACGTAATATTTTATGATGAGTATAACTTGTTTTTATGGTCAGTTGGTATTTGCTAGTTGGTGAAGGTTCTGCCTGGGTTCAGGCTGACTGTAAAACACAAGCAAGTATGATTAATTAATAAATGTAGCACAATAGTTTGGAAGATGTTAGATTACTGAGTAGCTTTCTAAAATAGATATATATATATATATAATGTGTGTGTGTGTGTGTGTGTTGAAGTGTATCTTTTTTCCAGTCCTATGACAAGTGCATAGTTATAATCCTAACTGACTACTTTACACAGTCCTCCAACATGCATGACTTCCTTTAGAATTCCTTTAGTTTCCTTTAGACGTTTCGATTTCCTGACATTTCCTAACAGTTGCCAGAGGCAGCACTGATGGGTTTAGCGCCCCTGTCAAGCCCACAACAGCCCACGTTAGAAATGGAGTAAGAGCTTGTACGTCTAGTTGCTTGAAGCACAAGAGTGCTGACCTCAGATCAGCTTGGATTATCCATACGGTCACAAATGCAAAAAAGGAAGGAAGCTTAATGCAGATTGCCGGCCCTGGTTTGGCTGCCATTGCCTGGTTCCCCAACTTGCTGCTCCTATTGGTCAGAACTGGGTAGTGGTCTAAAAACACACTTGTATGGAAAGCATAAACATCCTCAAGCATTTCATTGCAAAGCGTAAGGGATAATATGTATAAATGAAAGCACCTCCCAAGAAGAATTAGTTTTCAAATCCTTTGAATCATACTTCCACAATATGTCCACTGTATTAAGTACATCAGGCAACGACGGACCGTGCCGTTGATCCATCAGTGTTTCTGATTGCTGGTTTAATGTATTTTGCATTGGACATCCCCATTGCAAGGCCGTGTTTATTTAGTCCTTGTGAGGAATAGAGATGCCATGTTTTATTGGATGATGTCCTTTTTAAAACTAAATATCTGGCAAAATCCACAGAACCTCATAGATGTTTATTCATGTTCTAAAGGTTATTATGTCCTTGCTTGAGTCACAGGAGAGAGGAGTTCACTTTAGAGGAGAGGCCACTGGAGAGATGAGGTCACTGGAAAGAAGAGGATACTGGAGGGAGGAGGCTACTGGAGGGAGGAGTTCACTGGAGAGTACAGTTCACTGGAGATATGTGGCCACTGAAAAGAGGAGATACTTGCATGTTTTCAGAATGAAAGGGAAGGAGTCAGAGCGAGACAGACAACACACGCCATGCCGTCGAACAAGCGTTGAGCATCATGGATTTAAAGGTGTGATGAGGTGTTTTTAAGTGCTTCCGCGGAGGAGCCGATCGTGTTTTGTAGCGTTTGCAGCTGGTTAACTTTTCTACTGTGTCTTCTAGCATTGACTCATACTTGGCTCGAGTCTTTAGCTGACTTGGGGAAAAGGTGCTATCCACTACCTCCCCACCATCCCACCAAGAGGGAAGCCAAAACAAACTGAGCAGGGCCAGCAGTTTTAGCGCATGTTTCTCTCACCACAAATGGCGTCCGAGCACTTTCAGCTGGGTTTTACTCTGAACTCTGCCTCAAATAAACACTCTCTCTCCTGGGGAGGACATTTTTGTGAAAGCTGTTCGGGGGCCCTGTCACTTTCTCATATTGCTTCTCTCCCGGCGTGGGTCAATCCATCTCCACGGAGGGCTGTGGTGGGGAAGTGTGCCTTAGAGGCCTGGGTCCCTCTGCACAGTTCCCATGCATGACTTGCTGTAGGAACAAGGGCACTGGAGGGGAAGCGGCGGTGGGGGGATGTTGTACAAGTCAGCGGGAGTATCTGGCAACCCTCGCTTCCTTTTTTCTCTCTTTTTTCCTCATCTTTTCTGAGGGTTCTAACTCCCCCCCCCCCAAACCTCATGGAAAAGTGTGGGAACAGACTGGTGCTTCTCCATTCAGTGCCGTTCTCACTACAGCGTCGCTGACAGAAGACCTGAAGCTGATGGCATCTCACCCAGCTTCAGTGCAAGTTATCCACCCACCATTTTGCTCCCCGGTACAAAACAAATGATTAAACCACTGGCTGGGTTTGCTCTCACACTGGGTCTGGGCTACAGGACGCTGGTTGCTAAACGGTACTGCATCTCTTCACAGGCCGAGCGTCGGCCGTACGCCTGTTCTCGTATCAAAGAGCCTCGGCTGCTTCAGAGCTTAGCGCTCGGCGGTCAGCTTTCTTGTGGTTAGCATGTGGCACCGTCAGAGGGTGGAGCCTGGCTGGGGGAGGGGGCATCCTTATCATTATCCCATGACGTGATCCTCTGATTTCCAACGGCACCTTGTAATAGGCACGGCATCTCAAAGCTGCGGTGACGTGTGTAGGCTACCGCTGGTGAGATCAGCTTCACCATCTCAATCTCGTGGAGGACGTGGAGAGTGCAGGCAACTTCACCAACTACGCAGTGTGTTGTGGACGTTTCGGAAAACCCGAGGCATGATTTTAGTAACTTGTTGATTGACTGAAGCCTGAATTCATCTAGTCACTGCCTCTGATGAGTTTGTAAAGGCTAAACGGTTTTATATGTACTAAACGCTATGAAAAGCCTTTTATGTGATAAACAAAGGTATTGTTTATTATTGTCAGTAGGAGTAGGAGTGTGTGGTGATACTGGTTAATGTCTTCTCCTCTGACAAATTGATCTTGTCGTTAAGTGTTATGACACGCAGAGGGACGAGGGCGTGTTCCTGTGACACAGGAAGTGCGAAACACAGAGCAGAGCGACACTCATCCCACGTGAGGAGATGTTGCAACTCGTTGGCTCTCCGAAACGTTCACATTATCAGCCAATCATCCCCCTGGATTATGTCCTTGGCTGGGTTCACTTCGCTTCCGCCTTTGGATGGTTTTTGTTTTTACTGTAGGGGAACAGATGAAACACATTTCTGATGATTGGCCAGTTGGCATCGATAGAGCACTATTCACACTACCTGGGCTGAAGAAGCCGCTGGGGGGGGTGTTGTTGATTATGTGAATCCTATGGCTTGATCTGGTTCCTGTAACTCTTGGAAGAAAGTGCATGCAGCATCAAGGAAAAGACACGCTCTGATTTTGACATCAGGTGGATTTGGTTTGAGGATAAAACCTCATTTTGTATCAGGCTGCAGCTTGACGTTTGGATGATTTTTTTTCATGGAAATTGAGTTTCCTCAAATAAATGTCAACCAAGTGACAACTGTAAAGCATGGAGAAGAAGATTTGAAAATGAAATAATATGGACATATTGTAAATCCAGCTGCATTCAATCAGGACTTCAGCATTCTTACATCGGTAATGTCCAAACGCGTCAACAAACGATACTGGATCAGAACAGAGTGAATCCAAGCGCTCCTTGGCCGCAGGTATAGCGAGGCTGTGATCAAATTCCGATGTGAGAAATCATAGTACATGTGTAGTCATGCTTCGTGCTCTCGAGTTGTGGGCCAAGCTGAGCCACGGACCAGCCAAGGAGTCAGCGTGGTACTAGTGTGAGATCAGGGAAGCACTTTGTCAGTGGGCTCCATAGCCAGAGCAGTCAGTCTCTTCTCCATCTCCAGGACGTCAGAAAAGACCCTCTGTCCTTTTTTTTTACCCAAATAAAGGATCTGGCTTTTGTTTCGCTCGTATATAAAGAGACGTCTGTGGACGCTGGACGCTTGCCGACGCAGACTGATAATCAGCCGGAGCCCGGCCTGGTCCCGAAGGTGCCGGTCACGGGGTGGCTGAGAGTGGCAGCTGTTCTGGCTCGCCCGGCCGCGTTTGCCGGCAGACTCTGGCACAGCGCCAAAGTGGCGTTTGACTCACACGTCGGTGCCGCGGCAGTTTCCTGTCCCGTGCCCGGTCCGAGCACCCGGCGTGGCGCGAGTGAAAGTGCATGACTGTGACTGGCAGAGAAGGGACGACAACTTTCTGGGTGTTACGGGGAATTAAAGGCGACTGGTTATGAAGTGCACGCGTGTGTTTGGTTGAAAAGTGTCGGGAAAAGTGAAGGCCAGAGAGTTTGTTAAATGAATAGACTTGGAGTGTCACAGAATTTCCGAACCAGGTGAAAGAGACTTGGGTACACAAATGTTCTTTGGGATCGGAATAAACTGTTTGCTTGAAGTGAAACTCATACAAAACATGTTTTTTTTTTTTGTACTTTTGCATTTACTGCTTCAGTCTCACAGGGTTAGCATTGATACTAGACGCGTATACACACACGCGCACACACACTATCTAACAGCCTGTAAAAACGTGCTGGTCTTGGCCACCAACAAGTGTGTGATAAGAGACAGAGAGTCCATTTAAGAACTTTAAAAATAAACAAATTGTTACTCGGCGGCAACTGCAGAGGAAAACAGAGCAAATGTTGTAACTGTACGCTGTCGTAATCTAAGGAGTGATTTAAGATATATTACTAGTTAATTACCATGGATGTTCCTTAAATGTTTGTGTTTAATGTGTAATTAGCAGTGAAAGAACATAACAGCACTTTTACACTGGAGTAAATGATGGATGAGGTAAATAAATAAGAAAATGCTAACAACAAGTGGAGTGTTGATTGAGCCAAACAGAATCTACTGTGAATCTAAGGCAGCTGTCACTGTAATTAAGTGAGTTTGAGTTCAGCACAGGAAGGTCTTAATACTGTCTCCAGTCTGTGTATGTGTGTGTCTGTGTTTTTTATTTTATTCTTGCCAAGTGTATGCGCTGCTGTTGATGCAATACACTGCTTCTCTCTCTCTCTCTCTCTCTCTCTCTCTCTCTCTCTCTCTCTCTCTCTCTCTCTCTCTCTCTCTCTCTCT
>JAOYMR010000018.1:3989168-4002814 GCA_025802075.1 Tenebrosternarchus preto | reverse complement strand
TAAATAATTCATCTTTTCCCTTTTGATCCATTAAACAATTAAAGCTGTGGCCTGCAATTCACACTTTTTTAATTTACAAATCCCCCCCCCCCCCCCCCCAAACACACACACACACACACACACACTGAATTTTTGTGTAACACTTCATCCTTAGCCTAAGTCAGTATGTATTGCAGAGGGAACTTCTGAACACAGGGAAACGCTTGTTATAGTTGCCCAGAATTACAGGTTTCTGCAGTCTGTACTTGAATGTTAAGTACTAACAGATAATTAGTACTTTGTCTGAATGGATTACAGCAGAGGTTCAGAAGAAAGTAACATGAAATACTCCTCATACTCTTATTACTCTTTATACTCTTTATACTCTTATTATTGCCTTCCATAACAGGAATGACAATGACAATAAAGTTTATTTATTTATTTTTTATTCATTTCATATTCTTACATATTAATTTTATTGCTGCCTACTTTTAAAAAACAGCTGTTAAAAAAATCCTGAATGCATTTTTTTGTGAATTTTAAAATCCAAATGTTACGACCTTTTAACCTTATTTTGAACTGTTTCTGTATGTACTAATCACCTTTGCTCTCTGTGTTTTCTCTCTATGTGACGTCCTTTCTCCATCATGGCTGCATGTAGACTTTGATGCAGGTAAGTGACATCACTGTGCAGTGCAGTCTAAATGCAGCTGAGGCTCTTTCACTTAAACCTAAAGTGTCTCCTGTTACTGGTATTACTGGTATCACTAGTGGAAACATATGTTGGTCCATGTCATTGGTAAAAGCATGTGTTGTTCCGTGTCACTGGTTTCACTAGGTCGCACAGGGTCGATACGCCTGTGCGGAGGCGTAAAGGGAAGTGGTAGAGCAGGACATGGTGGACATTCTGTATTATGATTTCTTGTTTCTTATACAGATTTAATAAAATAATGATGTATGAATACTGATTCAAACTTGGAATACAGCATAACAGCATAATGTTGGCTGGGCTGTTTTAAAGTGCTAGGGCCATGTCTGTGTAGTCAGCAGACCTTGGAAATCCTCCACGTGTTACTGGGACTCCTGAGAAAATGTTCTCCTCATTTAGCTGCGGTGCTTACCGCTGGATGTCTGGAATGCTGTGCTGCTGAAAATAGGAATGTGGTTGTTTTTTAGTTTTTTTTCCCTGTGGAACCATTTTTTCATTTCCTCCATGATGTTTGGTTTGGTCTTGGTACCTCAGTTTGTACTGTTTAAAATGTAAAGTTTGTGCAGTTTAAAGTAAACTCCTCTGCACACAGGTCCAAACTCCAAGAAGGATCCACCACTAGCATCAAGTCAGACTTTGACGAAGACTCTCAGAGCAACGGTGCTGTTCACTCTGAAGTCCTCAGCACGTTTACTGTGCTCAGAGCTTGTCTGGCAGAAGCTGCATTAGAGTGACATATGTGAACACACACGCAAGGTCACATGACAGGAAAAATCAATAGATTGAACAGTGTTTATTTGCTCCCTGTGAGAGTCAGTGTGGGGCATCTGTAACAGAACTCACTCGAATAAAACATTATTTGTAGATAATATACACTTGAACAAAAAGAATATTCTCATGAGTGAATCACAGTACAGTGCAAATGGCTGAGTTGTTAAGTGTACATACGAGTATACACACACCTGTACATATACACACACCTGTACATATACACACACCTGTGTAAAAGCTCTTGAACTAAAGCTGAAGTGGATCACTTTAACCACTTATTCACTGTTTAGTGCTTTTACTTGTAGCAAACGATTGAACACACACACACACACACACATAGTGCTATTGACTCTGTTACACAATATTCTCTCTCCCTCTCACCAAACTGCAGTTTGGACTTGTGATCAATGCGTGGCTTGTCGATACATGGCATGTATATGGAGATGTGGTGGATGTATTTCCTGCCACACTGAGAGTGAAATTCCCTTCTCTGAGCAGCTCAGCACTCGGGTCTGCAGCACCACTTTGGACTGCCGTTATTGATTTCAGCTGCTCATAGACCATTGGGGTTAGAAGATTAGACGGATGTTAACCTATAGATTTTGCAGGGAAAGGCTGAAACACAGCTGTGTGGCTTTGAGTGCTGTTTTGGGCTCCCAGTACTTCTCGTCCTGTGCTGGATGAGTGAGCAGACGAAGGAGCTCCGGGTGGGTTTGGGATTAGAGTCTCCCGGTTAGCCCGTGTCTGGAAGTCCATCCTGGGGCACGTGGCCAAGCTCTCTCCCCTGGCCAGCCCCAACAAAGAGCAGATGGCTGTGGCGAAAGGCTAAGCGCACCCGAGAGAGCGAGGTGGCGCGCCAAAAACCCGTCGCCGCTGAATTAGTGCCACCAACTGTTCTGGACATGTGCTGCTCATTTCGAGGCGGGTCTTGTACGCATGTGCACACGCCCACTTGGATGAATGCTGCTGTATTGTCTGCAGGCTAAGCTTGTATCATTGAGGGAAAATGGTGTACAGGTACACCTGGTTCCCCAGGGTCTTAGAGGAGCTTGGTTTTGACTGACAAACAGCCTCTGGATGTGGAATAGAATCAGACAGACAGTTGGAACTGAAGGGGGGGTTAAGCATGCAGTCATATAGGAAAATGCACAGTGAGTGTAACACCTAAATAAGCTATAAGCAAAACTAATGACCACTCATAACTGGAAACTGGGAATGAATAACAGTTGAGAAATGCTAAGATATGCTAACAACCAAAAAACCTCAAGAAGGTTGAGAAAGACTAAAAAGCAATGAGTGTGTATGTGGTTTGTGTTACACACATAAAAGAGTGTGTGTCTGTGGTGTGTGTTACACACATAAAAAAGTGTGTGTGAAGTGTGCGTTACACACATAAAAGAGACCAGTGGGTTGTCATGAAATGTTAGTAATATGCGTAGCATCCTGTTAATCTTACTGAGAGCACAGAGCAGTCTGTTACTGGGGGCTCTGTTCTGAACAGGCTCTTTTATAAAGGAAAGAAGTGTGGAGGGGTCGCAACCTTTTGACCCCAATGACCTCACAGCTTCGAGTGCCTAGGACTCCCGACCCCAGGCAGTAGCATTTGGTAAACGTAGCGTTCCTGAAGGAAATGCAGAGAGCATCGCCGGCTCACTCAAACATCACACACGCGTAACCAGCGCACAACCCAGTACTTCGGCTCCTGCTAACGCCATGGGCATGAAAATGAAAAAGTCAAGGGTCGTCCTTCTCATCGCGTGGCTTTTCCACGGCCAACGGCAGCGTGAAGCCGCTTTTGTTCCCACACTAATTCCACTTCCTCAGCTCAGCAGTTGAAGGGGACGTCTGGGTGATTTATTCAGCTGATTTATCTATGGAGATTACTGTGCAGGGCTCTTCTTTTTTCTTGTTACTCTATTCACCCCTCTCTCTCTCTCTCTCTCTCTCTCTCTGGGACCTCAGCACGTCTCCAGTGGCAGAGTTACGATCTTTCCTGCTGCCTTTCTCTTGCCCCTGCTCACATTACATCTGCCACTCCACACTCACACTCGTCCACACACACTAGAATACCCGCGCTGGCCTTTCACGAGCCTTAACCCCGTTGTGGCACCCGTGGGACTCACCCGTCCTGTTCTTCCACAGCGTAACGTCACGCTCAGAAAAGCTCAGCAGCTGTGTGCGAACATGTCAGCACAGGGCTGTTCAAACAAGGAACACAAAAATGACACTTAAAAGACAAAAGTCTTTGATATTTATATTCTAATATTTTGTCTGTTTCCAATTTACATTTTTGGAAATGGAATTAATCGATCATTGATATGATGTGCAATGAATTATTTTATTGTATCTTATTACAATATATTTATTGTATTGGTGAGCCTTTATAAGTTTTTCCCACCTTTGTATGAGGAATAGCACTTAGAAACCTACTAATCTGAGCAGCCATTTTCAGCTCTACATGGGAACGTGCCCACAAGTAAGCACAGGCTGTAGGAGAGACACTTGCATGGGGGGGGGGGGGGGTGTCAAGACTGGCAATAATGTTTGCTTGATTAAGCAGGAATTGTTTTGTGGACTATTAGACAGATGGACGACAGCCATTCCAAGAGTGAGCGCATCCCTGTTGAGCGGCGGGGAAGATTGCAGGAGAGGGTGAGGGAATGCTCGTAAATCCACACACAGCAAGCAGTGGCTACCGCTGGTGGCTGTGAAATCACGCCCGAGGTGCTGGTCTCCGCGCGGGTCAGAGGGCGTCTGACGGGCGGCACACATAAACCGGCAGCTGTATGCTAATCGAGTAGATGCTCAGGAGCAAGGGTGGAGAAAGGGCGGAGCAGGTGGAGGCTAAGAAGCGCAGAGCACAAGGCTGGTGGTGGCATTGGCTTGGACGCTGCGCTGCCGTGAGATGCCCGCATGTGATCCTCTGGAGGCACGAATGGAAATGACATCAGCACCTTAACAGTTTGACCTCTGACTTTTTAAGTTCAGCAATATAGGACAGTACTGAATATAGGACAATACAGGACAGTACTGAATACAGGACAATACAGGACAGTACTGAAGGTTTGGTATCTTGCTGGTTTACCAATGCATCTGGACAGACAGTTGTTAAAGATGAAGATGCTGAGGATCTTTGGGAGGTGGTTGTGGTTTGATAGTACTCTGGTGAGTAGTTTTGCCCTCTTTCTTGGCTCTTTCTTTCTCTGTCTCTCTCACTCTTTCTCTAAGAATCGTGTTCGCATGTTTCTAGGATGTGAGAGTTTCTACGCACTTCGTACTCCCCCTTTTCTTCCTCATCCTCATCTGAAGCCATAACAAACAAATTCCAAAGTGCTTTGTAACACTGCCATGCGTAACTGGTGTTTGTTCATGGCATCTGTGGTTAGGTCTCTGCATTTGAGGGAAGACAGAAGGTGCCAAAGGAGAAGTTTTAAAAGCATACTTTGGTCTGATATACAGTACTATACCACAGCAGCTCTTTATTGACAAACCATTTCATTTTGTGGCTGGAGTAAAAGGGGCTTAGTTCTTGTCATTGTTTGTATGCTAACAAGGTGAGAGCTGTTCTGTGTTGAAACCCTCTGGGTTTTACTGTTTGGCAAGATTCTGCTCAGAACACTTGGAAGAGTAGTTTTAAGATGGCAGAAATATGTCAAGTTACAGAGACTCATGGAGGAGCTGTTTGTGTGTATCACAGAGGACTTTGGCTGTTGAGGGCCAGCAGATGAGACCTGTTTTCCAGGCTGCCACAGCAGAAGTGTTCTGGATTGCTTGGACTCAATTCCTGGCAGTCCCACACAACCTAAAGTCATGGTTCTGAAAAAAGTTAAATGACTTATCTTAAGACGCTGTGACTTGCTCGTTTGCTGGTTCAGTTGGGGGTTGGGGGTTGGGGGGGTCATTGCTCTATTGATTGTAGGTGTCACTACAGAGTTCTCTTTCATCACATGACTGTGGCCCATCAACACACGCCTGTCTGGACAGAGCTCAGTGCTCAACAGGACAGGACCATGGAAACGTTTTGCCTGTGTTCTTTATAACTGGACTGATGGGAATTAGGTAGAAGGATACGACTGGTGAACTTGTGAGCTTTATCTGTGAGCAACAGTGGGATTCGAGCTTGTCTTCTGTTTGGTTGTGGATTTAGGTCACTTTATAGAGCTCAGTGGTCATGAGCACAAATGCTGATTTTGATGCTTTAGACTTTGTCCATTTAACACTCTACTCTGCTAAGAATCTTTTATTAATCTTGCTGTTGACAGGACTATGATGATTCAAAGGTGGAGTTTAATGTGGATGCCCCAGATGGAGTCGTGATGGAGGGATATCTGTTTAAGAGAGCCAGTAATGCCTTCAAGACATGGAACAGGTAAATGAGTGCAAATACTGTTTTCCTTCTCCATTTCCGGTGAAAAAGTAGATCTGGCTAATGTTTATTGTGTTTCTCCACCTATCAGGCGATGGTTTTCAATACAAAACAGCCAGCTTGTGTATCAGAAAAGGTTAAAGGTAACTCTTCGTATTTTCCTTCAATTGATTTAGTATTGTTCTCAGAGAGGAGGCTTAAGATGAGGGGGTTAAATTGCACACAGTTATCTTGCTGTGTGAGATCAGCATGGCTCAGTTTGGTCTGGTTGTTCCAGGATGGTCTCACAGTGGTAGTGGAGGACCTGAGGCTTTGCTCAGTCAAGCCTTGCGAGGACATTGAACGGAGGTTCTGCTTTGAAGTGGTTTCCCCTTCAAAGTAAGTACAGGGTCGTGTGTTCTGTATGTTGGTCTGCATATGACAGTGTATGCATACGTGTACATGCATGTGTGCATACTCACACACGGGAGGGGGGGGGGGGTGTATTCGTGTGTTTGCGTTCATGTGTTTGTCTCTGTGTGTGTGTGTGTGTGATTCTAATGCTGGAACCATTTTGCAGAAGCTGTATGCTGCAGGCTGAATCAGAGAAGCTGCGCCAGGCGTGGATCGAGGCCGTGCAGGCCAGCATCGCCTCGGCTTACAGAGAGATTACAGACAGCTACTACACAGAGGTCCGTCCCAACAGCTCCACACCCCATTTCACTACACCAGAAATCACACATCAAACAGCTGCAGTGGCACTAAGGTGACCATGGCAACACTGATTTACTGAATGAATTGGCAACATCATTTAACCCCCTCAAAAGGTTTAACTGTGATTTACTGAAAACATTTGATTTGAAGTCACAGTTGATTTGGACATTTTGTTCCCTTCCCTAATAAAGATTCATGGCTCTAGAGTTGCAAACCTCTTTACCTCTCTGTACTTTTAAAGCACTGAACAGATAAAATACCCAACGAAACAAAGACTCTAAAAACATTTCGATGGTTCTGAACCCATCACTGCTAAAGTCACGGCTGCCCCTGCTCTCCTCTCAGCGTTTGGACCGGACGGCCTCCCCCTCCACAAGCAGCATAGACTCCACCAGCGAGGCACGGGAGAGGAGCCTGAGGGGCGACACCATCCTCCAGAGGATGCAGTCCATCCCGGGCAACGACTTGTGCTGTGACTGTGGCCAGGCGGACCCGCGCTGGGCCAGCATCAACCTCGGCGTGCTGCTCTGCATCGAGTGCTCCGGCATCCACAGGTAATGTCTGGCGACCCGTGGTGGCCTTGCACAAAAACGAAACAATGATCACATTAAAGTTGCTGTGTTGTTACCATGTTGAAATAAAGATCAGGTTGTTATGTAGTTACGTTAGTGTCCTCACTCCTGATGAAATGTCTAGCTCATTAGGCACACAATGTTGCAATGCCTGAAAACACACTTGTAAAAAATTAACCTATTGTTTTCAATTAATTTTTTATTTTATATGAGCTTGTAGAGGCACGTTTTGGAAATATGGGGGCAGATTCACAATCAGATCAAAATCCAGGGTTGGTTCATGGCTCAGTTCTCATCATCACACTCATGATAGTTCTCCTCTGATGTCATCGGTGACCTCACAGGCAACAGAGAGGCTTTACTCAGAGAGTATTTACTCAGAGAGGCTCAACTCAAACCCCTTGACATCTGACTCTTATTCACATGCACACACGCATGCACACACTCACACACACACACACACACACACACAAACCCTCACACCCACATCCTGCATCAGATCGTCTGTCTCCAGCACCTCTTCCACCTCATCAGCCCATCTGTAGATCAGCGGCGCCAGTTGGCTAATCAGGTTAAATCTCTTTCACCTCCGTGCAAACAAACACTGAAAGCAGGAGATGAGGGAGTGGCAACAGGCCATCCAAAGACTCGCAGACACAACAGAGCACGGCGAGACCGAGGGCTGCCGTGGCCCGGACAGACTCCACCCAGACTCTACCCAGACTCTACCCAGACATACCGACATGAAACAAAATCCTTTTGTGCTGTTTTCTCACCAGACTGGAAGGCATTTTATGATGAAATAACCTCCTGAGATGTCACAAAGGACCTCTGTGTTAGACGCAGTTTTGAATCGTGTTTTTATGGTGATGTTACTGTTTGCAGGAGTTTGGGTGTTCATTGTTCTAAGGTACGTTCTTTAACGCTGGATTCCTGGGAACCAGAGCTGATAAAGGTACCCTTACCATCAGGTTCCTTACTGACTTCAGACTCTTTGACTGCTGTGTGATCTAAAGTACTGCCTCTAATCTCTTCCTCTCTTCATTTTTTTTCTCCCTTTCTCTCTTAAAATAGTTGATGTGTGAGCTTGGTAACGCAGTAATTAATCACATCTACGAAGGCGCGTGTGAAGAACGAGGTCTGAAGAAACCAGGCCCCAGCAACTCAAGGTCTGCCCCACCTCCACCCTCCCCTCATCCATCCAGATGAAATCATGGTCATTGCTGAAAGCGCTTTTACCAGAAGCTGCTTTAAAGGAAGGGTCTTGGGTTTTTGGGGGGCTTTTTTGAACAGGCAAGAGAAAGAAGCCTGGATCAAGGCAAAGTACGTGGAGAGGAAGTTCCTGAAGAAGATGTGCGGCTCAGAGGCTCTGGTGGCAGGAGGCAGAAAAATACATCACTGGCACGTCAAGAAGTGCAGAAGGAGCAACAGCTCTGCACAGGTGCCCAAAACCCGGCGGAAATACCGTCACGACGGTGGGACTGTCTCTCCGGGAAACCTCTCCGCAGGTACCACTGCAGCACTCAGAGAACATATTACAAAGTAAAAAGACACACACACACGCAAAACATGAAATGATCTTCTGAGAATGATCTGGGTATCGTTGTAATATTATAATGTACAGACGTAATTGACACGCTATCTAAGACTCATGGTCTGCTACGCTACTCAGGCAGGTCTAACCTTAACGGTGCATGCAGAGGTGACTAGAGTTACATGTCTAGTACATAATTCAGAGGTTCCTTTAAATGCAGTTTTGTTTTGTACTGCCACCGTTCTAGGAGTTCTAGAAAATGCACTGATTTCTGTTTCCTCTTTGCACTCAGCTGCAGTTGCCAAGTTCCGCAGGGAGTCACTGTTCTGCCCCGACGAACTCGACTCTCTCTTCTCCTACTTCGACACCGGCTCCGGGCCCCGCAGTAAGTAACCGTGCCGTTTTCCTGCGACAGGGAGACCGTTGCGCATCACAGTGGCCTGGCGCTCCGTCCCACGCAATGACTGAGACCGTTTAGCACTTCCATGTTTCAAATCTGAGTGGAAAAAATGTACAGGCGTGACTTCACCTCTTAGTTTGTTCTTTCTTTGTGTGTGTGTGTGTGTGTTTGTTGAATTGATGTAGTCTAGACCAACCTGGAGTGTGAGAAAGGAGTTACATAAATTTTAAACTATTTCTGTTCCTTTTTTACAGTTGCTATTTTACAGTTGATAAAAACCAGGAGTGATTTAGATGTTTTGGTCAGTCTGATAGCATGGAATTCCTGCCATGATGGCGTGTGCCGTATGTGTAAGGAGGAAGTGGAGTATGGTGTGTGTGAAGACACGGTGGTGTGTGGCGAGTGTGTGAGCTGCCGTCGCCGTGAGTAACGTGTCCGTGGTGTGGCACTCCTTGGTCCTGCAGGTCTCAGTAGTGACAGTGGTCTCGGCGGCAGCACTGATGGCAGCACAGACATCCTGGTGTTTGGCTCTGTGGTGGACAGCGTCACCGAGGAGGGTGAGTGTTTAGTCACGAAATTCATTAAACTAAGTGCATGACTGCATCTTTTAACAGTAATACCTCATTCCAACCCTGCTGGATTAAGGTTAGAGTCTAAAATAACAAATTTTTAATTTGATCCATTAATTTCTCTCTCTCTCTCTCTCTCTGTCTGTCTCTCTCCTCTCTGCAGAGTGTGAGGACTCTGAGGAGTCCAGTGGGGAGGTGGAGATTGAGCAGGAGGCGTCTGACCCTGAAGACCCACGTGAGCTGTACCCTGGAGCACTGCTCTGTAAGGCCGCGCACGCCCGTCACCTGCCCGTCATGGCCGAGGCGCTGGCGCACGGAGCCGACGTCAACTTCGCCCACCACGAGGATGAGAGCAAGACTCCCCTAATACAGGCTGTCATAGGGGTATGTCACCACAGCCTGTCACACTGTCACTTACAGCACATCCGTGTATTACATAACGCTGGCCTGCTTTCTCATACCTCTCACTCGCTCTTGCTCTCTCTGTCATTTTTTTCTCACACACTCACATTCTCTCTCTGTCATTCTCTCACCATCCTCTCCCTCACTCTATCTCTTGCTCTCTTTCTCTCTCTCTCTTTCTCTCTCCCTCTCTCTCTCTCTCATTCTGCCTGACTCAGGGCTCTTTGATAGCCTGCGAGTTCCTGCTGCAGAACGGAGCTGACGTCAATCAGAAGGACGCGCGAGGGCGGGGCCCGCTTCACCATGCCACGTGTCTCAGCCACACGGGGTGAGAAGGAAAAGCTAAACGCCTCGACCCTCCTGCCTGCTTAGTACATAGAGAATGCATTGCTCTATATATACCTGCTTCAGTTCAGCCCATTTTGCTGGTCATTCAGTCACAGCCTTCAGACTGTAGATATTTGTTATCTCTGGATAAAAGCGCTCAGTATGACGGAGAAAATGGAGATCTTTCTGTGCTGTACCCACAGGCAGGTGTGTCTTCTTCTGAAACGAGGGGCATGTCAGACTGAGGTGGACGTCGACAGGCAAGACCCTCTGAGCATCGCCGTGCAGACGGCCAACGCTGACATCGTCACACTGTGAGGGCCACAGTTTGTCTGCCTCTTGCTCTTCATGCCTGTCGGGGATCTTCGATGTTTGTGGTGGATCTAACAATGCGTTGAGCATTATCGCTCCTGTGACTCCTAATGGCCCCTTCCTCTGTGTTCCACTCGACTTAGGTTGCGGTTGGCTCGCATGAACGAGGAAATGCGGGAAGCAGACGGACCCCTCGGCCAGCCAGGTCAATTCCCAGGCAGCAGTCCCACTGAGCAGCAGTACAGAAAATGCATTCAGGAGTTTATCTGCCTTACCATAGATGACTGCTAGGGGGAGCACCTGAGCAGGGAACAGGGCGAGTGGAGGGGAAGGGAAGGGAGCAACAGTTCACAATATGAATGATGTAGTGGGGATCAGCCTCTGTGTGGCTGTGAAATTATATCTTCGGTCACATTCCTCATTATAGTTCTGTCCTTATTATGTGATTCATTGTCAACTGGTTACTGTCCATTACAAATTCCATATCCACAAAATGTTTTTAAACATAATGGAACTTTAATTCCGGCAGCGGCAGTTGATGCTCAGTGTGGCCGATACTTGAAACATGGCTGCTTGTTCAGGCTTTGAGTGGATGTTAAATGAAGCTAAAACAACAGTAGAAGCTTTTAATGTAGGTGAAATCTCAGTGAAGTGAGTCAGGATGGTTACGCACATGAGTGGATGTGTCAGCGCCGTTCTGTAGCATTACGTTATCATCATGTACAAATATGACTGTGCACTTTGCCTACCAACAGTATTTTATTGTTTTTTTACTCACTTTTTTCCTGGCGAGACTCTGCCTTCAGTGAGTGTTGTTAACTATGTGTTTTTGGTTTTTATTTGTTTATATTTATGATGTTCCGCCCAAAGGATCAGTGCAATGGTAACTGGAATGCAGAAAATCTGTATCATGTACATTTTTCTATTAGGTAAACACATAAGATATTTCAGTTTTATTAATGGGATTCTCATTAGCCTTGCATTAATTGGCTCATTTTGACTCATGATTGGTTTTTTCACTCACATTTAAATTTTCAAGCCCTTTAAAGTTTTAGAAAGATGTCGGTGAATCTAAATTATTCATAGAAGCTATGATAATAGTTGTATGTTTTATATATTTGTACTTGTATCTCCATGCCCCAGATTTTCTTGCAACGTGGTTTATTTTTCTAAGTTAATAGAGCGTTTTTCAAACTCCTATAGACAGTCAGCTAGTATGTACAACAGCAGATCATTTGTGCATGCTGTCTGTTCAGCAGATGCAGGCTGAAGCAGCACATGCCTGTCAGCGTGAATCCCCATGGTGGCCATCCGGGATTGTTATTTAATAGAAATGCATGGCTTTTTGATTACATCTAGTTCGGATCACCGTTGATCAAGATGTTTATGCACATTAGCATGGAGTTCATTAGCTAGCTCAGTATCTTAGCTGTACACATGAAACGTTTTTTTTTGTTGTTGTTGTTTTTTTTTAGATGGCGGTAGCGTTTTGGCCAACTGAAAAATTCATATGAACTGAGCAACCTTCAGTATTTTTGCAAAAGGTTAAAAGATTTTGTACGGAAACATGGCAAAATGTGATGAACGTACTGTTTAGTGGAGAGAGGCATTTACTTCTCAGTATGAAAAAAAGCGCAGGAGAACATTTTAAAACATGGCACACTGTGGCTTTTTTTTGGATTTGATTAAAGTGTTTGATCCCAAATGTGAAATGTAATAGGCCTCCAGAAAAAAAGAGAACAGTACTAGATGATATTCAACATGGAAGGTGACCGTGTGGGGCCGATTCTCTAGGGGACTGATTAAAGTGTTGTGTCTTTGGGTGTGTTTTCAGTGTTGATTCTATACTATGCTTCTGAACAACTGTGTTGTAAATATGTATTAACTGCTCTCAGCTGCTTGTGTTCTTTTGTTCTTTGTCCAACCGTGGGTCCTTTTTCTCTTTTGCAATAGTCAGTACAATCTGTTTTCATACTGTTAGATAAAGTCCTGCATTTGGAGACATTCTTGCATTATTTACACAACTAAAACCTTAAACAAAACTCGTTTGTCTTTTAAAAACACTGAAAAAAACAGCAGAAAGAATAAAATTTTGATGCTCTTAAACTCCTCTCTTGGCTCTGAGCCTTGTCTTCTATACACTGTGGGTCTCTCTCTCTCTCTCTCTCTCTCTCTCTCTGCTTCTTGTCAGTTGGGTTTCACAGAAGCTCGGAGGGAGATCCACAGGGAGCAGGCTGTGGTTTGGTGTTGGGGGTCTCTCTCTGCTCTCCTCGTTTGTGGGTTAATGCTCTTTCTCTGCAGTTTCTATTTGAGGGAGCCTTTCAAGGTAAAGGCCATGTTTTGAAACCTGGATTGGAACCTTGTTTATCTGACATATTTGATGTACAGTGTATATATACTCTGAAACAGAAGAATGGAGAAGAAATTACTTGTCACCTTCAAAGGAATCTGTAGTCGAGCCTTGTCTAAACTCAGTTTCATTCTCTTTCCAGACTCCAGTAATCCTCTGAACCCTCAGAAAGTAAAGCAGAAGGACAGAGTGAGTGATGTAACCTGGGATCATTAGTGGATAGGATCTCTCTCTTTCTGAGGTGGCCTCTTTGGGGTTCCTCTGCCACCTTTCAGCAAAACAAAAAAAAGTACAAAATACACCATATATACAATATTGCTTTATCAGAAGAGCTGCTCTTTGCCTTAGGAGTTATCTCATAGCTGGCTGTTACCTGGTGCCTCGAATATTAAGTCTTGGATCAGGACTGGTCCAAATGAAGTCCCTCCTGACCCAGAGCTCAGACTCTAGCAAAGAGACAATGGTTAATGTCAGCATTTTTCCTGATCTGAACTGGCCCATGTATTATGGTATGGTTATTGTTGCCTCAGTCCTATGAATAAATCATCCAGTTGTAGAAATGTTAGGTTCATTGTATCTCTTGAATTAGTTCCCTAAATCTCAGAACAAATGTTTTTCTTGCACAGTTGTATGTATATACATTATCATTATTATGCTTTAAT
>JAOYMR010000018.1:3966138-3988076 GCA_025802075.1 Tenebrosternarchus preto | reverse complement strand
ACATATCACTATTTTAATTGAAATTAATGCATAGTACTTTATTGTTTATTCCTAGGCTTTTAACCAGGACATATATCTGTGTTTCACTATGGGCAAAAAATAATCTGATGTTCACCTGCTGACTCTGAATCCTGTTTTAGATGTCATCACGTTCAGTGACATCACTCGGAAATCTCCGCACTTGGCTCCAATCAAGCCCGAAAATGTGACCGCAGCTGAGTTTTAAAAGATTGCTCCTCCAGTCGAGCTAAACTGTTGTGACATTGACAGATTGCTCAGCATCACTGCTCAAATAGACCTAAAGAGGCAGTTAACATTGCTGTGAATGTTGGCTGCAAATTCCATTAGTGTGACAAATTTAGGTTAAAAATTGTTTTGCTTCAAAAGTAATATCAAGGACAAAGAATTGTGAAGCGCATCTGTGCAGTCATGACTTAAACTACACTTAAAGGGTCTGAATATAATAAAACATATCTCTTTCCCAGAATTTGATAAATGTTCTGGGCTGAGTTTATTAACTACTCTCTTCTCACACACGTATATATATATGATAGTTCAGGGAGTAATTGTGTAGTTTACCAAAAACAGTTTTGTTCAGAAGTCCTACATCAGCTGTGCAAATCCTGAAGTTCGAAACGACCTGTGCCTATAGAAACCTTGTGTGCTACATTACAATTTTTACTACCTTTATATATATTTTGATATTTGAATGGCATAAGAACATTAGCCATATTTAATATTTCAGATTGTATTGTAGTTGTAAGTGCAACGTAAATAAACAATCAACAATCACAATCAATAAACAAACATGGCAAATGCGTATTTCATTTTTTGTGAAGCGTGACGATAGTGTCATCTGGTGGTCACAAATTAAGTACATTTATCAGTTTTGTTATCATGTTTAAGCCCCAAACACTTAGATTAGATCTGGTATAAAACAGCGCATTCATTTTGTAATAAAGTATTGTACAGTAGCCAAACAAGCAAAAGATTAATGTGACATGTACTTGACAGACTTCAATCACCACGTTACTTTATTTTTTAAGATACACCTGAAATAGAACCAACTGAATTACTGGGAAGGATACGGTCCCTGTTATGCAACATAGTTTTGTTTTTTCTTTAAAATATGCAAATTTAGCTAACTAGTTTTTTTTTGCTCTTCCGAGTTGTGTAAACCAAACTATACTCTGAACAAATCGCCCAAACAAACTTATGCACGTCATGAACGAACTCCATAGGAAGCGGCTTAGATAGCCGTGATGTAAATACTAGGTTAGCTAGCTAGCTAACCGAGTAAGCTAACTGCTTTCTTCAACACGATTTACAAAATAACTCCTGCCTGTCACTAGACCTCAGCGCCTTTATTTGTATTTTAAGAGGTATGAATTTGTCAGATATTTGTATATTTTTTCTTTTGTCGTCAAATATTGCGTTAGTTAGCTAGCTAGCGTTAGCGATGTTAGCCGACCAGCTAACTGACATTAGCTAGCCAGCTAGCAGCAGCTAACTAGGACAGTATTCTTGATTCATTCGATGTTCTCGAGCTAGCTAGGTTAGCTAGCTAGCAGCCGGAAACCCCGAACTAGCGCAGAAAAAAGTTATAAAGTTAGCTAGCTAAACATGACGTTTTAAAATCCTTGATTACACGGGTCGTTTCCACGTGAAAACATGAAACTGTTCTGGCTAGTCACATTATGTCACGTTAATTGATACTCGGGTTGTGATTAGCTAGCTAGTCATTGCTTATATATTTGTTAGCCAACTGGCTACCTAGCTAGCCATCTAGGTTAATTAAGTTTAAGTCTAAGATGTCGTCCAAGTTATCACAAGTCTAGCTATTTTTTAGTCGCAGGTGACGAGCGACAGGGATCGCGAACCATTTGAACTAGACCAACATAACTAGCGAGTTTTCCATGGTTGCATTAATCATCGGTGTCGTAAAGGCATAAATAGTCTTGGCAGGCCTGAAGTGTGCCCAGTTGACCATTTTAAGAGCTATGTCAGATTTAACTTAATGTTATTACTACATTTAGTATTAGGCTAGTCCTGATCGCAAGCATAGAGAGATCGAATATATATACACCCTATTTCATATTTCACTTTGTAGGCTGATCATTTTGGTGTTGTGTTTATTTCAGATGAGTAGCAACGGGAATAAGAGAGCACCAACAACAGCAACACAGCGACTAAAACAGGATTACCTCAGAATAAAGAAAGACCCTGTGCCTTATATCTGTGCTGAGCCACTTCCCTCTAATATTTTAGAATGGTAATACACCATCTCTTTCTTTTCAGTGAAAGCTCTGTAACCACATCTTTTGACATGCAGCTGACTTGAGATGTGACCTTAAAGTGTCTGTGTTGTTTTAACTCCAAGAGTCTAGCAAAAGGTTTAATGAAAGAAACAATGTAAACTGTACTTAAAAGATAAAATGGAGCCCTTTTGTAGTAGTTAAATTTTTTCTGTTGTGCTACATTTCCTTATCTAGGCACTATGTGGTTCGGGGACCAGAGAAAACGCCATATGAAGGTAAAACTTAATCATGTATTGGGTGTTGGCATTTAGGTGATTTGTTGTCTTTTCACACCTTGTTACCAGGAATACTAGGCATCTATTTTAGCTTCTTTTTAACCTGTTTTTTTAAGGTGGCTACTATCATGGAAAATTGTTATTTCCACGTGAATTTCCCTTCAAACCGCCTAGCATTTACATGATAACCCCAAATGGAAGATTCAAGTGCAACACAAGGTAAGATTTTTTTTTTTAGCAGTACAACAGACACATATTAGCCCTGTTTTAGTTTTTAAGCTATTTGTAACTCTTTTTGGTTTGGTATTTTGCTTGTCCAGGTTGTGCCTTTCCATTACTGACTTCCATCCAGACACGTGGAACCCTGCGTGGTCAGTCTCCACCATCCTAACAGGCCTGCTGAGTTTTATGGTTGAGAAAGGCCCCACACTTGGAAGCATTGAGACGTCTGATTACACCGTGAGTGTACTTTTCCAGACCAGTCACCTTATCAGAATGCCCGCAGCGAGAAATGATTTACCAATAATTTTGTAAGCTGTGTAAACCTTTGTGCGTATTACTGTGATGTGTAATGTTTTAAGGAAATGGGTTGAGTACTTTTAGCTAAGTGTTTTTGTATTCTAAAGTATAGTGCAATGGTACTTTTTGCTTCTTTCCCAGAAAAGACAGCTATCTGCACAAAGCCTGGCTTTCAACCTGAAGGACAAAACCTTTTGTGAACTCTTCCCATACATTGTTGATGTAGGTACTACATTTTAGATATGGCACACAATGTTTTTGCTTACATTAACTGAAGAAACAATTAACAGGTATTTCCTCTCCATGTTGTCCTGAGTGTTCCCATTCAGGACATCTGTCCTAGACTGCGTTTAGAAAAAAAACAGCCTTTGTTTATGCAGCTGTGTCTACCAGCTTACCTTTGCTTTATATCCTCCATTGTAGGAGATCAAGCAAAAGATAAAGACTCAGCAAGAGCTCGGTTCACGACCGCAGGCCCTCCCGCTCCCAGACGTGGTGCCAGACGGGGAGCAGGGCCACTACAGACTCCCAGCCCTGAACGGGCACATGCCTCTGGGGATAGCAGCAGCTCCTCAGCCCATGGTCCTCCAGCAGGCTAACCGCAACCATGGACTCCTTGGCGGAGCGTTGGCAAACTTGTTTGTAATAGTCGGCTTCGCTGCCTTCGCTTACACGGTGAAGTATGTGCTCCGGAGCATAGCCCAGGAATGAGGCGGGACTTACCAGTGCCGGGGCACTTTGCCGTGCGTGGAGTCACCGGTGTGAGCAGTCATGCCAGCCAGTATGAACTACAAACTGTAGAACTGACAAACATGATTCACCCTTCTAAAAGTCTGAGGAATATCAGGGTACTTTTGAAATTAGTGCGCAACAGGGATGCAACGGAGGATGTCTGGTTTCGTCTGAACATAGTTCGCTATCCTGGCAGAAGGCAGGGAACTCAACACGGCCACTAACTAATTAAAAAACAAATGACCATGGAGACTCTCGCGGTCAAATACCTGGGGAAATGTTCTCTCGTCATTCTTGTTACAGACGAAAAGTCCAGTGGTTGGCTATTTTTATCATACTTTTGATAACCCATGTACTAGTTTAAACTGAGGAATCGTCTGTCCCTACCTTCATGTAGCCATGTTGCCTTCCACTGTTTTGACATAACGGTTCACCACCATTAACCACGCCCACCTGGCATATTTCTCTGTAAACGCCAAATATCTCCTGTTGTGTGATTCACTTGGAGGTAAAGTGTTAAAGTGGATCTGTTTTTAATATAGCATAGCAAATCCCTCTTTTGTATTTTTTTTTTTTATTTTTTAAGGCAGCCATTATCAGTTCTATTATGGCTAGTTTATTGGAATTTCTCCTTTGTGTAACATTATCAAAAGAGATGTGGGAGGTGAAAATTTCTATTAATAAATGGTGTAAAATACAAATGTTTATAAAGGTTTATAAAGGTATTTAACATAAGTATTAGAATCCCCTGTAAATTATTAATCTTTGCACTCTGAAAGCAATTTGATTGTTTTCTCTCTCTCTCTCTCTCTCTCTCTCTCTCTCTGTGTGTGTGTGTCGTCTCTCTCTCTCTGTGTGTGTCTGTGTGTGTGTGTGTGTGTGTCGTCTCTCTCTCTGTGTGTCGTCTCTCACACGAGTGAGAGAGATTTCCCTGGAAAAAAATATGGCATTTGTTCCTCTCATGATCTAGTCACGCTTACTAGAAGTATTTGATATTTTCCCCGGAATGGATATTTTAGACTTCGTTAGTTCAGAAATAGACATTTTAGGAACTATTATTAAATCATCAAAGGCAGTTGTTGTAATTGCACAAAGTCCAGGAAACATGCTGCTCAGCAAAAGCAGCCAGTATGAAAGCATCTTGTAAACGTTCCTTATTGCATAAACAGTTTCTGTATTGCAATATGACCTGTCGTAATGACATGAACAGCTAACCACGCTTGGAGAAAGATTAGTGACCGATTAAACTTGCACATGGCTTGTCTGATTTACCACAACTCCTGTGCTTACCTTAATATATCTTAGTTCAACACACAAGATCCAAACGTGTGTTTATGTTTATTTTAAAACCCCTGTCACCACTGCTGACAAGAACGCGACTGGTGCATGTTTCAGTTATTATACAGAACTACGCATTGAAGGTAAGTAACATGTAATTAATGACTAATGAAACTATTTACCTCCCTTTGTTACCTGAACTAGTCAGATACGTGACAAACAGTACAGAGAAATGAGCAAAGAAATTCCGGTGAAGCACGTTTGCGGGTATTTTCCAGTTATAGGGGTTGCATAATATTCAATCTCGGCTCACGTTACGGCGCGGGGGGGGGGGGGGGGTTGCGCATGGCACATTATGCGGACAGGAAGCTCGACTCAAGCAGCTGATAATAGGACTTGTGATGTTCCGGTGAGGGGAGCTGGCGTCTTTTATGTTGATTTTAAGAACTGTATTTCAAGTCTTACGAATTCGGAGATTAAAAGAACGTTCAGTTTAATTGCCTCCGTGGCCGATGAGCTGTATTTTTGTACTAATCACCGTTTGTTTCGATTGGTTTCTAGGCTTCGCCTGCGGTCCGGTTCCATGTTGAAAGATACCTATCCTAGCTATGTTAGCTAGCTAGCTAACAATGAAGGCCTAATCCGAAATCTGTGGGATTTAAACCTCGCTGAACTGGTCCACGAAACGAGGACAGAGATACTCAGGTATACCCACCGCTGACACAAGTAAAATGTTGTTTCTGTTCACGTATTTCGCCTGGTAGTCGTTTATTTAATGTACTGTAACATATTGTGTGGTTGTGGCTACTAGCAGCACCGTCTATTATACGAACTAGCTAACATATGCTAGCTAGCCTGCTATATGGATGTAATACTGGTGACGGTGTATGGCATATTGGTAAATATTAGTGGCTGAGTTTAATGTACGCCTATCAAAGTAAAACGAAAGGTTAGGCCATTGCGAGGTCTGTAGTGGACGTGGATAAGAGCAGATAGTCCAGTTCTTTAGGAAAGGGTGGAGTCATTTTGTAGTTACTGTAAACAGCGTAAAGTTGTACAGAATGCTGACTATATGCACGCTGTATAGTTCTGAGAAAAGCGATGTGTAGTTTACACGCAATAGGTTGTTCGGGAAAAGTACTGCAAATCTTAGATTGCAATTAATTGTTGATTTCTTTACATTGCAAAATACGAACAATGTATTGATTTTTTCCCCCACAGGATTTTAAAATATTTTTTTAAAATAATACAATAATTTATGCATAACGCTTTTAACAAAATACTCTGTCGCAATAATAGCTGTACAGAATCAGTAAAATAGCATCAGAAAACGCAGACTTGAATCGGAGAGTTGCGTAAATAAGTTAAACGCTGCATGCGGTGATACGTAATGTTGACGGTGCATTTCAGTAAAGCTCTCGCTCTGTCCCCTCACAAGTGATCATATTGTGTTTTTAAAATATCGATTTTAAGAACTAAGCACAGGCATGTTACAATTGCCTTACACGTTTTGTGTCATTGATCTGCTTGTCTAGTATTTTAGTTCTGTACACCTCTGCACTGTAATCTGAAGCCCTTTTACATAACTTTGTGGTGGTCATTCTCAAATACTGGTGGTATTTTTTCCAGTGCATGGACTGAGGGGAAAAAAAACATTGAACTGTTGAATTTCAGTAAAGCTCTCATTTTGCCTAATGGTCTGTATCATCCTTAACAACTGTATTGACTTTCACTGCTAGTAAATGGAATCTTTTGACTCCCCCTCTCCTGTGCAATTCACAGGCATGGCCTCCCAGCTGCAAGTCTTCTCTCCTCCATCCGTGTCTTCCAGTGCCTTTTGTCGGGTGAAAAAGATGAAGGTGGAGAGCTGTGCCTGGGACGCCTCCAGCGAGGCCTATGGCTCTGGGGGCCAAGGCTACGGTTTCAACCCTGCTCCAGCACTCCCGTTCAGCACATCCGGCCTGGTCTTCCCCCCGGCCTCCCGGTGCCAGGTGGTGGTCCGCGCTGCCGACAGCACCGGGTGCGTCCCGCAGGACTCGGCCCGCCGGGCGTCCCACGCCTCCCGCAGCCAGAGGTACGGCCTGAAGCGGAAGCACGAGGAGGCGGAGCGGGCAGCAGGGGGCGACAGCGGGAGCGGCAGCGTGCAGATCCTGGAGGAGCTGTCGGCTCCGGCCTTCTCCGCCCGCGCAGCTGGCGGAACCACCGCCCAGTCCATCCCCCACTCCGCCCCCACCACCAAGAGCAGCAGCTCCAACTGTGAAGGCGACTACCAGCTGGTCCAGCACGAGATCCTCTGCTCTGTGTCCAGCAGCTACGAGGTGCTGGAGTTCCTTGGTCGCGGTACATTCGGGCAAGTGGCCAAATGCTGGAAAAGGGGCACCAATGAAATCGTGGCTATCAAAATACTGAAGAACCATCCTTCATATGCACGTCAAGGCCAAATAGAGGTTGGTAGCAACAGAAACACACGGTCTTGTAGAGCAGTGTTTCCCAGTCCTGAAATACCCCTGTACCACACATTATAATGGTTACACATGTTCTATATACACGTAATTAAATAACAAGCAGATAAACTAATTATAATCTGCTAATTAACAAAAATATCCTTACTTTTAAAATTCATTTTAAATAGCAAAGGAAACACTAAAATGGACAAAATAGTCAGGAATAGGAAATGTAGGCTAAAATGGTTAAACAGTACAACCAGTAATTGCTGACTATGACTCGCTTATGTGCTTTAGCAGTTGTAACTTCAACTGCATGTGGTAATTTTCCTGTATCTTGTTCTCCTCTCCAGGTGAGCATCCTGAACCGCCTCAGCGCGGAGAACGCAGATGAGTTCAACTTCGTGCGCTCCTACGAGTGCTTCCAGCACAAGGGGCACACGTGCCTGGTGTTCGAGATGCTGGAGCAGAACTTGTACGACTTCCTCAAGCACAGCAAGTTCAGCCCGTTACCCCTGCGCCACATCCGGCCCGTGCTCCAGCAGGTCGCCACGGCGCTCATGAAGCTCAAGAGCCTGGGTCTGATCCACGCCGACCTCAAGCCCGAGAACATCATGCTGGTGGACCCCGTCAGGCAGCCTTACCGCGTGAAGGTCATCGACTTCGGCTCGGCCAGCCACGTCTCCAAGGCCGTGTGCTCCACCTACCTGCAGTCCAGATACTACAGGTGAGGAAGGGGGTTTTGTAGCAGGCAAGTGGCCTGAGAAAACCACGCTGCATCAAGCGGTAGTGCAGTTATCATACAGTCTCCTGCCCTTGGAGTCTAATAATCACCTTAATTGATGATAAACTTTGCCCTGCTGAATTGCATTTTAATTCAGTTTCTAATGTTCGCTCAAAACAGGCACATACTGTTGTGAAAATAAAGCAATTTATTTAATATTATACTGTTTGTAATTATGTCCTTGAATAAACCTTTAAAAGCTATTCAATAATTTAGTAATTTAGTTGTGTATTTCTATCAAGATGATTATTGAAGTTTATGAGTATTTTTCCAACCCACAGAGCTCCTGAGATCATCCTCGGCCTGCCGTTCTGTGAAGCCATCGACATGTGGTCCCTGGGCTGTGTGATCGCCGAGCTCTTCCTCGGATGGCCTCTGTATCCCGGTGCCTCAGAGTACGACCAGGTGTGGACACGCAGTTCTGTTGAAGGATGTCCTGCTTTCTGATGTGGGAATAGCAGACCCACATCAGTGGTTTTCCTGTTCCCCCAGATCCGGTACATTTCTCAGACGCAGGGCCTTCCGGCGGAATACCTTCTCAGCGCCGGCACAAAGACCAGCCGCTTCTTCCACAGAGGACCTGACTCCAGCTACCCTCTGTGGAGGCTCAAGGTAGGGTGTGGAATCTTTTTTTTTTTTTTTTTTTTTCTTCTTGCGTGTGTGTTTAGCTTGCAAGGTCTTCTTCAGACATGGGGGTGAGGAGGGGTTTCAGGTACTGGCTGAATTGATGCGTTTCACCTGGCAGGAAGCATTTGAAACTTCTCACCAGGGTCTGTTTCATCACTGTATAACATGTACATACTCGATTCCTTTACCAGACCCCATCTGAGCACGAGGCAGAGATGGGAATCAAGTCAAAAGAGGCACGAAAGTACATCTTCAACTGCCTGGACGACATGATGCAGGTATTTGAAGTGAACTCGTTCTGAAAGCTGCTTGAGGAGGGTATCCATGGGCTCCTCTGCCCCCCGCAATGTCAGGTTCCACTTGGTCACCTTCACCTTGGATGGGTTCTCCTCCAGGTCAACCTGTCCTCTCACCTGGAGGGCACGGACATGCTGGCAGAGAAGGCAGACCGGCGGGAGTTCATTGACCTGCTGAAGAGGATGCTCCGGCTGGATGCTGATAAGAGGATCACCCCCACCAAGACCCTGGGACATCCCTTCGTCTCCATGAGTCACCTGCTGGACTTCCCTCACAGTGCCCAGTAAGGACGTGGGAGGGGGGTGGTGGGTTTTACTGCTTTTATATACCCACAGAGAAGAGATCGTTATGAATCTGTAGAATTTAATTAATTAAAATGTTTTTGTCTTTTGCTTTTTTCAGTGTGAAGTCCTGCTTCCAGAACATGGAGTTGTGTAAGCGTAGGAGCAATAGCTATGACAATAGCAAAGCCCTCTTTGCTGCCAACGCTGTTCCCAGCACAGCAGGCAACCTGACTGTGACCTTCAGCAGCCAGCTCAACCAGAACAACCAGGTGTGCATCACGTGCTGATCTGGGATCTGATAGTTCCTCCATAGGCTCCTACCTATGTGTGTGAGCACGCATGCATATGTGCACGTGTTGGAAAGTAGGGTCTGCGCTTCTTGATTCAAGATAAAATACTTTTTCGTCGTTCGCATCTCAGGTTCCCTCAGCCGGAGGAGCAGTGCCTCTCCTCAACTACCAGCCAGCCCTTTATCAGCAGGCCACGATCAACATCCCCGGCCTGGCCCAGTCCAGCCTGCCCCTGCAGAGCCGACCACCTCAGCTGTGTGCCCAAGCAGAGCCCTTCCAGCAGACCCTCATCGTCTGCCCACCCACCACCATACAGGGTAAGGGCAGGGTGGCTTTGGTGGATGTTGACCTGTGATGCCTGCTAAGATGTGGAACTTGCAGACAGTTCGTTCTCCGATTGTGATTGGTTCTTCAAATATAGCTCATTACAGACTTGAAGACTGGCATAAGATATTTCATCTGTTCAAGGTGAAATATCAAAAGAATAATTTATTTTGCTTTATTTACTCTTGAAGGGTTGCCATCTTCCAGCAAGACCAGCAGCTATCCAGTGAGGATGGACAGTGGCGTGCCTGTGGTCCAGCAGAGCCAGAATGGCCAGCCACTGCAGCTTCAGCCGGGCATACTCGCCCAGGTAAGACCACCGAGCGTCTCGCACCGCCCGACCTTTAACCGAAGCTTCTGAAACACTAATGTTTTTTGCTGACGAGGTGTCGGGAAGAAAGGACAGGAAGTCGCACGGAAGGGTGCGCGACGGCAGTCTGCGCGAGATCGCCACCATGTGGCCTCCACCCCTGTTTGGGACGTTTTCTAACCTGCCCCTGCCTTTGCCCTTCCCTCCCTCCCTCCCTCCCTCCCTCTGTCTCTGCCCCTCCACGGGGGGGGTGGGACCCTCCTCCGCAGGGCTCCTGTACGCCGCTGATGGTGGCCACCTTGCATCCCCAGGCAGCGGGTGTGGCGTCTCAGTACCCTCTGCCCCTGGCGCTGGGCTGTGGGGCAGGAAGGCCGTCCCTTCTGGAGCAGACAGCCACCGTGCTGGTAAAGAGAGAACCACCTAGGAGTCTTCCACTAACACTGCCCTTCATGACCCTCCTTTTCTCCTTGCTCTCGCTGACATGGTGTTTGTACCCCCCTCCCTTCATTCTACAGCTCTCTCTAGCTTTCTTTCTTTCTTTCTTTTCTGGATTTCTTTCACTGGGTTTTTTCCCTTTTTCTCTTTCTCAGCTTGTCTCTCAAGTCTCTTGAGTGTTCTGTCTCTCTCTCTCTGTCTCATTCTTTCTCCACACACTTCCATTCTCTCAGTGCAGGTCTGCTCCAGGCATGGGACGCATGTACCAACACGCCCGTTTTGACGCTTGCAGCTTCTCGTTGCTCCGTGCCACCGCGCTTCTCCTCACCTCCTTTTCTCCCCACCCCCCTCTATCCTCCCCCCTCTCTCCTCTCAGGGGAGAAAGCTCACCTCGCCTCCTCCTGAAGCTCAAAGACGCTCACCGCCTCCTGCCTTCTCTCCTTCATAGCCCTGTCTGTCCACAGGTCTTCAACCATCTCCGTTGTCATAGAATTGGCTTTTTTTTTTTTTTTATCTATATATTTATATATTTCCAGATTGTTCTCTGTGTGACGTTGTCCTTTAAGTTGCATCGTTTTAACAGCTTGTGCTTCTCCAACAGATCGATGGACTTTGACCACATGTTCTCTCTCCCCTCCCCCGTCCCTTTATTCCCCTGATTAAATGCTTGCGTAAGGTTTTTGCACGGCGTGCTGGTCTTGGCTTTGAATCGTTCAAAACATGCGCCTGCGCTTCTGCAAAGCTCAGGGCTGGTTGTTGCTGCTGTTGTTGTTTGTCTGTTTGTTTGTTTTTTCCTGACCAGAATAGTGTCATTATTGTGCAGTGGCGGTTTGGGCTGCGCTCATGCTGTGTGTGCGTACGTGTGCGTGTGTGTGTGTGTGTGTGTGTGTGTGTGTGTGTGTGTGTGTGTGTGTGTGAGAGCATGCTGTCTGAGGGACTGTAATGTCATTCCAGGACACCTTCATTACCGTCGTTACCTGTGCTGCTTTCGTTCTTGTGCACCTGAACCTTCATTTGACCCCAACATGCAGTTTCTCTTGCAGAGACTTAACCATCTCAAATGATCTCAGAATGATAACCTGCAGTATAATGCAAAGTTTACTTTATAACAGTGGATTAGCATCTGCTTAAATGTCTGGCTGTTTGTTTGTGTGTGTGTGTGTGTGTGTGTGTGTGTGCGCGCACCCTCAGCAGGCCTGGCAGACGGGCACGCAACAGATTCTCCTCCCCTCCGCCTGGCAGCAGGTGCCAGGCATGGCACTGCACGGGACGGGCACAGCGCCCACCCTCGCCAACTCACCCCTGGAGGCGATCCTTTCAGACGGCCCTGCGCACCAGACGGCCGCCTGGAGGTATGCGCAGCAGGGCCATGTGGCTGTTGGGTTTCCTCCTGCGAGGAAGCCAAAGCTGACGGTCTCGTTGGAGTGTGAGAAATGGGCTTTGGAGTAGGAGAGGAGGGAGGAAGTTTTGCTTCTGGATGTCTGATAGTGTGGAGGGGTAAAGCCATCGCCCTTCACGAGTCCCGTTCGGTCCCAGATGACTGTAATTGTATTTATATTGCCATCGTTCTTACTCTGAATAGTCTCTCATTTAGAGAGAGAAGTGAAGGCTGTCCAGGTGTCCCTCGTATTTTTTTCTGACTGGACAGTGTTGACATTTTGAAGTCACTGAGCTGAATAAGTGCTCGTTTTTTCAAGGAGGTGGGCTGCCTATTTGCTGGTCCGGTGGAAGGTCCTTGTCTCATGCTTTGCTTGCCTCTCCCTAGGGCATCCCATGGTACAGTTCTACAGCAGAACCCCCGTGTGCTGAACACTCAGTCCCTTGGCCGCGGAGTGTCTGGTGCCACCCGATCGTCCCAGAACAAAAAGACCAAGCCTCGTGCAGGGTATGGACCTAATGTCACAGATTAACATCCTCAACCTGGTTATGACTGTCATATAAGCCAGGCAGATGGTTAAGAAAGTTTTATGTAAAACGATTTATATAAAAATGGTTTTTAATAGATTTTTTTGGGCTTGGTGCAACTGACACATCTCAATTGCTCTTGATTTATTGCAGTGGTCCATCCTATAGTACTGCCTTCTCCCAGCCAATAGTCATTTCTGACACCCCCAGCCCAGCCATCAGTGTCATTACCATCCACAGTGATTCTGATGATGAGGATGAGAGGAAGTTCCACCCTGCCAGGTGAGGCCCCTTCCTGTCATGCTTAATACAGAAGTAGTGTTTCTTTCCCACCTTCTTTGAACAAATTTGAATGCTAGCTGCTGTGAGAAGCCAGCTTGTGCTGGGAGTATAAATAACTATCTTGCACTACACCTTAAAAGTTGCATTGTTTTTGACTATGGTAGCTGTGGGCCCAGTCAGAGAGCCAACGTCATCAGCTGTGTGACGGTGCATGACTCTGACTCCTCCAACGCTAGCCCCCTGACCCCCCTGCCTCGGAACGGACCCCTGGTAGCTCAGCATTCCCGGCTGGCGAAAACCCTAGCGATCGTTGCCCCCTCCGTGAAAACGCAGCCAGGGGGGCCCTCCCTTTCGGCCCGACTAGCTGCAGGTGAGCACAGAGCTGACGCGGTAACACTTTTTGCTCATTGTCGGTCATCTCCGCTACAGTGCCGTGGCTTAAGCGTATCGACTGCCATATAAAAGCACTTTGTTACATGCGTGGACTGTGATATGACGTGCGCAGGAGTACCGCAGAGCTCCTACATCAAACCTAAGAGGGTGGCCACGCGGCAGCCATGCAGCTCAGGGGAGAGCGTCGGACACCAGGAGCCCAGCAGGTCCCAACCACTTAACCTCAGCCAGGTGAGCTCGGGTCTCTGTGGAATGAAGAGCCAGCTTTCATGGTTTATACAGTAATCTCCCTTCCTCTGTTAATCCATGTGGTAAATGTATTCCAAACCATTTCCTGCTCCCTGTGTATGTGTAATTATACAGGACGTGAAGTAATAGCTTCTCCCTGGTATAAGTACCCACTTCCTATTCGGTAATCGTGGCCCTTCAGAATAAAATGTTTTGAACAGACATGGGTATTGAATTTTTTTTTTTTTTTAATAGTGATGGAAATAGAAATGAAAAATATGTCTTTGCTCCATACAGACTGGGGTCTCATCATCTCAAGACCACACTGGGGGCTCCACTCTGCGCCGCCAGCAGACATACCCACCTTCCTCTTCCCAGTACCGCCTCCAGGAGGCTTTGCCATTCACCAGCGCCCCCAGTCTGTACACGTACCCCGCCTCCGCCGCGCTGGCCTCCGCCTCCCACACCATGGAACAGCTCCTCGTCCAAGGCTCCTCCCCTTCCATACATGTCCCGCCCACCAGTCACTATGCAGCCAGTCTTATACCAAAAGACTCGGTGGGTGGGGTGGTACATGGATTGCCCACCCACTACCAGCAGCATTTCCCCACCCATCCCTATGTTGGCACAAATACCAACACCACTAGAGGAGGCGGAGCCTATGGAGGCTATCAGCTCAGTCCTAGAAGAGTTGCTCAGTATCCATACATATGAGATACACATTAGAGAAGTGAGGATAAGTTACACCACATAGGACCACATCCTCAGACTTTACTCTCTATAGACTTGCCATGGAAACTGCTGCGACATTAACTATTTAATTGAACTATTTTAGAATTTTTTTTTTCTCTCTCTTTTTTTATGGTGGATATTTAGAAATATATTTTACCAGTCTCTATTTGTATCCTTCCTTTGGAAAGTCCTGTTATTTGTTAAGGTTAAGTTTATTTTCTTAGCAAAAGAAATGTAGTGACATGGTGTGTAGAAATGACATTCTTTAGCAATAGAGAAACACTATTGAATGCTGACAGACAGGGACATTAGAATCCAGGCCCAGCAAACCCCTGTAGTTCTCTCTGTAATACTAAAACCTCCACACTAACTCTCTAATCTACCTTTAATCCCTTTAGTCTCGTTTTAATGTTTTGTGTGTTATGTTTAGATTTTTTTTTTTTAATCTATCATTTTAAATTATGTTCCACCGTGTTGGCTTTTACTTTACTGAAAGAAAAACTGAAGTGACTGAAAAGTTTGTAGGGAAGAAAGGAAAAAAAGACGACTATGTACGTTACTCCCGTGGCTTCATTATTTAAGTCGAGTGTTAGATAAATCAAAGACAAGGTAGAGTTGTAGGACGTATATTGTGCTGAACGTAAACTGATAGAAATCAGATGCTTTATTGGTTTTGTCTAGAGTTGTTTTTATCTTGTTGGAGTCCATTAATTGCTCTTGGGGGGAAAAAACTGTGATTTATGTCAAAGCCAATGGATATGTACTTATTAGATTCCCCTCTGCCTTTTTTGCCATAAGGCATCAGGAAAACATCAGATCTATTTCCTGAATTGACATGCTGTTATGGTTTTTTTGGTGCTGTTAGGAGTAGAATTTACTTCACAAGATGAGCTACCAAAAAAATTACAAAATAAATAAATAAAAAAGACTTGTCAAACATCAGGTTGGTGAGCTTTTGAGCACTTTTTGATGTCACATACCTGCAACTAAAAGGATCAACTTAAACTAAAGCAGGTAGTATTGTGTGGTGACCCAGTACTGGTTTGGCTGTCCTTATGTACATTCGTTTTCTTTGCTCAAAAGCACACTGGCTGAACTATATGGTCTTACTTGTTCTACTCTAAATAAGACGATGTGCCTTGACATTCTTTCTCTGGCTGTTTGGCAGTGCTTTTTGAAGTCAAGAGTACATTCTCATCAACCATGGAAAGTACTGTATGCATTTTGTAATGTTGAATTATGAAAGTACATCAGAATGCCTCCGTTGTAATAATACCATCAAATAAACAATAGTTCCATTTCGCTTGTTCTCTTCTGTCTTTAGAAAAGTTTTCAACTTTATTTTTAAACTTAACAGCTCTGGTCAAGGTTTTCTGTTCCTGATTTCCTCCCATACTGACCTTTGGTTAAGGAAAACTGCCTGGATCTGCAACAAACAAAACCGATTGAATTTAGTTATGAATACTTTATAAACCAAGTCATCATCTTGCTCATATGTAATTAATAATCTGTAGATTCAACAGTACCACGGCCAGCTGTTTTACAGTGTCATCAACATCCACTGCTTCCTCTCTTGTGTTTTTGCACATGGTTTGGTAGATGTTTAAAGTTGCCATTTTGATTGTGCCCAGCAACAGGGTCTTTTTGGCTGCTGTGTTTTGGATGTGGACCCACTTTGACTCCTGTAACGGAGACACACGAAGATGCCTGTTTTACTGAATGAACCCAATGGCGGTCAGTATTGTTTTCTGGGCTGGAACGTGGTCTGTGGTTTCCCAAAAGCTTCAGTCCTAGCTTTTGAAGAGTGGTGGAGGTTTTCCACTAACCCAGAGCGTGGCCTGCGTGTGGGCTTTCTCCAGTTCACTCCTCAGGTGGGCGAGTTTGTTGCTGAGGTGCAGGAGGTTGTCGTTTCTTTGCTCCGTGTAGCGGGTGAGCTGGGCTCGCATGTTCTCCACCAAGGCCTGGCTTTGCCGCATGCTGTGGAACAGCTCCTCCCTCGTCTGAATCAGCGTGTTCAGTCGTGACATGACCTGCCTGGGCTCCTGAAACTACATGAGCAAAAACTGGGAAAAGTGTCCACGGCTGTCTGCTTCCATCAGCTTGGGGACTGCAGCGCTCCAATTAATTCAGGTTCCTTCTGGAAAGCTCTTCTTTTCATTTAAAAGTCATATTTAAACTGGATCATTTAATCCTGAAATCGAGATCTTCATCTCACCTGTACGCAATTCTTTACGACGCTAGCTAAATAATTCGGGTAGATCTTGTGCTTATCTACCAGCTGGGCTAGCCTGTCTCTTTCAGTGATGAGCTTCATCAGTTCCTCTTTCAGAGACAGCAGTTCTGCAGATTTCTTGAGAGCTAGTTCTCTTTCTTCTATTGCTTTCCTCTGAGCTCGGCATCGCTTTATTTCCGTTTCCTGAGTTTGGTAGAGAGATGATGGGGGAAATGGTTTTAATGTTTGATGAATCCAGGACTGAGTTTCCTTTACCATGAAAAGACTTTGAGTACACTAATGTTCCTCCAAGAATGAATTTGACAGAAACCCTCAAGCTATACTTATGTAATTGTAAAGTGAAGGATACCTTGAGGTACGGGGCAGAATTCTGCAGGGCCTCCTTGATCTGGATCTCTTTCTGTTTCAGAGTCTCTTTCCTTGTTCTCTGGGAACAAATGGTGACATCAAACTCCTGAAAGATAAACACATGATGTCAGTGCTAATGAGTGGTTCATTTGGATGTGATGTTCTAAGAGTAATAATATACAATTATTTACATGTTTTGTTTATATTTTTCATCTTCAGATTCTAATAGACTCTAGATTTCAAAAGCACATAGGAATATGACCTCTTGAAGGGTTTTCAGTTCGTTATGGATGTTCTGTTCCTCTCTGCACCTCTGAACGAGCCGGGTATTTTGAGAGAAGTCACGCTCACTTGGCAAGTGGCTGGTGAAACTGTCAAAAAACAATATGATTCTTAATTTTCACTGTTTTCTTAGACAGGTTTAATCTAATCAAATGCACAGTGAACACACGACAAGATCCTTAACCTAAACTTAATCCACATTCTTATTTCTAATCATCTAATCAAATCATCGTACAGTGAGTGGTTGTCAGAAAAACGCCTTTTGAAAAAACTGGTCAGCTCCGCAATATCCCTCTTATCACCCATTACTTGATGATTAGCTGTTTCAAACTGATTATGAACCAATGCCGTCTTCCAGGGGCTTCATTGCCACCAGAGGTGTTAACAATGGCATACAGCATAACAATGGGACCCTAACAACCAGCTGTCAGTCACTTACAAGCGAGGTAACCAGGCAACCAGACAGGCTGCAGTCATGAAGACATCACAAAAAGTTCAGTGCTACAGAGGAAAAGCTTGAGGCATTTAAAGAAATTCTGATTCAGTTCTGCCATCCACTAGGAGTCGCCTTTTTGAACCCAGTTCTTAGTTTACTGCCTGCGTCATCTTTCTGCTGTCAAGAGTACCGTTGGGAACAGTAGCTATAAGCAAACTGTACTCGGAAGAAATGAGACGAAAACTAATTGAGAAATTGTACGACCTATATTTCTAGCCGTCTGATAGTGCTGGCCATTTCTCCGTGCATCTATCGTACGCGTTGTTTGTGCGGTGAATAAATAAAGCAGACAGCATACCTATAGCTAGCTATATTCTCATTTATGCGTTAGCTGGCTTAGCTAGCTATTCTCATTTAGCCGTTAGCTGGCTTAGCTAGCTTGCTAGCCTTCCATAATTCAGTAGCAATGTACGGAAGAAAACCATAAACGCCTACCGTGATCAGTGCCGCAGCTATAGATCTACCAGGTAAGACTAATACTTCATTATACCTTCTGCATTTCTGCTAACACGCACTGCAGTTTGGCTGGCTGGCTAGTTTTGTGGTCAGTTTTGTTAGCTAAGCTAGCTATCTAGTAGCGTTATAGTAGAGGCAGCAGGCAATTCAGAAATTAGAAATGTTTAGCTAACTAACCCAACCTAGCTAGGTAATGATATCTGAAATTTAAGACCAAACCATTACACGGACTAGTGACACAGATCAGCGACTATACTTTTACTGCGAGGTGCATCTCGTTGGTAAGTAGTGACTGACCGGCTGACTCGCGTTTTATTTCTGTTCAGTTGGCATATATAGTTATGGCACTTAATTTTGAATCTCAGATCAGTGGGAAATTCAGGCTTTGTTAATACGAGTGTGATGGTAAAGCCCGATGCCCAGTTTAGAGCACAGCACATGCTGTCAAGTTAGAAAGACAGGAACTTCCTTAAAGGATGACCTTGAGATATTTCATAAGTCGTGAATTTATTATGGCGTTTACAGTTTAATTGAATTACAGTTGCAAATATTCATTACTATGCACAGTGCATTAGTGACGGCTGTTTTTTCTGAACATGACAGTAATGTACTTCATTTGCTTTCCACCAGCTGTAACATCATGAATTTCGTCCGTCTTGTGTGCCGCCACAAGACAGCCCTGGCCCTTGGCATCCTATGCTTCTTCGCCGCAGTCCTCCTCTTTCTCGCCAAATGCACTTCGGAGACGCTGAAGCCGGCTGATCTGCCAGGCAGAGCGCCAAGGGCCGAAGTTCGACGTGATCACCCACCGGTGGCACCAAACGCCAAGGAGCTCTCTGCCTTCCTGGTGGTCCTGGTTACCACGGGGCCCAAGTACACCGAACGGCGAAGCATCATCCGCAACACCTGGCTGGCCAAGGCAGAGCCAGACGTGCTCGCTCTGTTCGTGATCGGCACCGAGGGCCTGCCTGCCGAGGACGCGAGGAGCCTGGCCGCGGAGCAGGCGCGTCACCACGACCTCCTCCTCCTCCCGGATCTCCGCGACTCCTACGAGAATCTCACCCAGAAGCTCATTCACATGTACTCCTGGCTGGACCAGAAGGTGGACTTCAGATTCGTCTTGAAGGCCGACGACGACACCTTCGTCCGCCTGGACCTGCTCAAAGAGGAGCTGAAGGAGAAGGATCCTCGTCGCCTCTACTGGGGTTTCTTCTCAGGACGCGGGCGCGTCAAGTCCACTGGCAAGTGGAAGGAGAGCACGTGGGACCTCTGCGACTATTACCTCCCGTACGCTCTGGGCGGCGGTTATGTGCTGTCTGCGGACCTGGTGCACTACGTGCACCTCAACGCTGCCTTCCTGAAGACGTGGCAGAGCGAGGACGTGTCGCTGGGCGCGTGGCTCGCCCCGGTCGACGTGAAGCGCCTGCATGACCCGCGCTTCGACACCGAGTACAAATCACGGGGCTGCAGCAATAAGTATGTGGTGACTCACAAGCAGAGCCTGGAGGACATGCTGGAAAAGCACCAGACCCTCCAGAGGGAGGGTCATCTGTGCAAGGAGGAGGTGAAGCTCCGCCTCTCGTACATTTACGACTGGAGCGTGCCGCCCTCCCAGTGCTGCCAACGCAAGGACGGCATCCCCTGATCCCTGCTCTTGCCCCTCCCACCCACGATAACAACAACACAACTGTTGTTGCTATTTATTTATTTATTTATTTATTTATTTATTTGTTAGTTATCTGTTAGTGTTGTCTGCGTGTCAAAAAACAGTGGCTTACAGAGACACTTTGGAGGGTGTTTTCGTAAGTTTACATTCTGTATGGGAGATTTGAGAAGTGGGCGTGACTTGCTCTGCCTTACGCTTCAAGAGGCACATTTTCAGCCACTAATATTCCTGAGCTGTTTGTTCGCACCCTGGCTGTAGAAACCCATGTGGGCGGGGCTTTGATATCACAGATTTGGTGCTGTATGACGTTTTCCTCCAAACTCGGTCTTTACTGAATATCCAGCCAAACCCTCTGTTTTGCACACTAACTTTAATTCAGCGTTAAATTGATTTACCCACACACATGTGCTATTTTAGCCATGCCATACTGGAAGGCTGAGGAGGGAAGCTGCTTCAGTTGTTAGAAAGTGTTGTGTAAATGACCAAAACTGGCTAATTCTGCTTCGTCTGGTACAAGAACACTGTTTTTTTTTCTGTTAAACTCTTCTGAACATTAGTATTTCATGTCAATGTGCCCAGTCAGTAACACTTTTAGCCACTGCAGCTGAGCAGTAGATCACACCTCTGTGATTTTATTAAAATTTCTTTTGGTACATGGTGCATCTGATCATGATCTCGTACTTTAATACTTTTGTAGTGGTTCGATTATTGATTTATTTATCTTCTGCTCCCTGACTGACTGATCACTTTTTTTTTAAAACACCTCGGTAAGAGTGCACCTGCAGTACCAGCTACCTGGGTAAGAGTGCGCCTGCAGTACCAGCTACCTGGGTAAGAGTGCGCCTGCAGTACCAGCTACCTGGGTAAGAGTGCGCCTGCAGTACCAGCTACCTGTCTCGATGAGCAGGATGCACACAGTGGTTAGCACTGAAGATGGAAACAGATGCTTTGTTGACTGAAGGGTGATTTTCATTTTCACATTATGTAACTAGGTAAAATGGTCTATAGTTTGACTACATCCAAAAAATAATTTTTATTAGTTGCCTGTTCTGACTAGCTGGCTTGTAATGTGGGATCTTGCTGATCTAATAGAGACTAGGATCGAGGATTACAATAATGTTATCTAGATTAATAATAGTCCTGAGCTTTTCTCCATGTGAAAAATTGTTCCTTAAGACTATATATAATCCACTATTAGTAAGATAACAGGCATATTTATAAGCTATGCTAGTAAACGAGATACAAGAGACTACAAATCTTAACAATTTCACTTTAATGGTATATAAATGTATTACAAAAGAAAGTTTTATTTTAGTTTGCGACAAGGTGCGGCGAACAGTCTAGTGCTCCAGTCTTAGGTTATCTCTCGCACGCAGATTCCAGATTCTTCCTCCTCGTTTGACCCTCTAGTTCACACACAGCAGTAGCAGCTCACACCAACCCTCTTGCTCTTTCATTTGCATACTATGAGTGTGAGGGGAAAAAAACAAAACCCCATAGCTGTATAATATAGACGAAATGTACTTATCTTGCTATATGTTGCCCTAAAGCAATACCTTAAGATATATTACAAATACATCGGTAAACCCTTAATGTAACAGTCCTGTACAATTAAATCACATTGTACTTTATGTTGAAAAGCAGTGATTCATTGTAATACCCTCAAGACTCTCGCTAAGAAAATCAGATCATAGTGGTCATGGTGCTCAAAGCGTAGAAAAAAAGTGTACTGGGCTTATTTGTTTCAGCCTTCAGCAATATCAGTGTAAATCATAAACATCACAGTAACGATTAGCAAATCAAGGCATGTAGAATGCTGGTTCTCTCCCTTAGATCTGTTTGCATGTTGGCTGCCGATTGCTTTGGCCTGACATTTCATGGCGGCGGGTAGGACGTTCACTGCCAGAACCGTCACACCAGTCACACTCTCGCGCCGTTCCTTGCCCAGGTCGGTAAGGTGGTCCGGGGCCTCGCCCTTTTCGTGCTGCGCTCCAGCCACCTGAACTCATTTTCCATTCCTTTCAACTTTTTTTTCCCCCATTCCACTTTTGCTGCTGTTC